>SKCR01021432.1:0-100966 GCA_019454045.1 Zanthoxylum bungeanum | reverse complement strand
AAGCTGCCAGTCTTGGACTGAACATGGTTGCTGCTTGCCATGTTCTGCTTCTGGATCTTTGGTGGAACCCAACCACTGAAGATCAAGCAATTGATAGAGCACATCGAATAGGGCAGACTCGTCCTGTTACAGTTTTGCGATTAACCGTGAAAAATACAGTTGAAGATCGTATTTTGGCTTTACAGGTACAGCTGTTTTTTGTTAAATTTTCTTGTAGTTCATTTTGTCTTTTCAAAAAATAAATGTTAAGAGAGAGGATGTAGAAACTATATGCATCAGGTATGCCCGAAAAATTGGTTTTGTATCTGCTGAGATTTGAGGAATTTGGCTTACTCCTTTCACCATAGTCGGATAGTGAAGCTGTTAGCTTGTGTCAAGTATTTTGGCCGGTATGAAGACATTGTTATAGCAATCAATTCTGGTTTAATGATGATTGAATTTGACACCCCTGATTAGTAATTTTCTGTCAAGAAACAATTTTTTTTGTATGGACTGGGTCACTGGGAGAGGGCGGAGAGGCATTAATTTGGGATTCGATGAATGCTTGGTGTCTTGATGACAACCATTAGTTAGAAAGGAAGAAGTGAAAATGTGTGTGAGTAGTTAGAATCATTTATGGTATTGTATTCTCACATCCATCAATGAATGGACCCTTCATTTCCCTGCTCGTATGGTACTTGTATAAAAAGGGCTCAAGCTTTTACCTTCTCGCCCTAGATGTTGTTGCCTTCAATGATGGTTTGAAATGTTTGTTAATGGAAAACACTTGTTTTTTTTTCCCCAAAATTTTTGCAGCAAAAGAAGAGAGAGATGGTTGCTTCTGCATTTGGAGAGGACAAGACTGGTGGTCAACAGACGCGCCTGACAGTGGATGACTTAAATTACCTGTTTAGGGTGTGATCAAGACGTTTCACCAGGTTTATAGTTCCATTTTGCTAACAATTGTTAGGTTCTTTCTCAAGCAGCTACAGCTATTAATTGACTCATAGCCGCACTAAAGTTCCAGAAGATTTAGGAGGAGAAGAAAGGTCGTTTGACTAGAAAGGTAATGTGGATAGTCGTGAAAGAATTTGCATGATTCTTTTTCCTTTTATTTTTTATTTTTTCCCCTAACAATTGATCTCTTTTCCTCGTATATCTTCCATCCCATTTGTATAGTAGGTAGAGATCAAATATTATACCGTTAGTAAAGATACCGAAGGAGGGTTTTTTTTTTAATTATTATTATTATTATTTTTTAAATGAGATAGGGTTTCTTTATATTCTGTCCATTTACTGTATTTCATTTTCGTTTGTTATTTCTGTTTCCAGATAGACTTTTGAATACATTGGCAAAACTTTGTTTTTTTAGTGCATTGCCAGTTGCGATAAGATACGGACGGACTCTGCCTCACCGGAGCAAGTAAACTCAAAATAGACATTGAGGGTGGATATATTAACTGAAATCTAAATATCATTTAACTCAATTCAATCGTATATAATGTTGAGTTTGATTTTGAGAATTTATTATTAGATTGACTTAATCAATAATCTAGATTTTAAATTTAAATTAACTTTATATATTAAGTTAAAATATCCCTTAAGTTGGGTGATCAAATTTGTTACAAAATAATAGAGAAAATAGTAAAAGAAATAGAATATTTTGTAAAGAAGTTGCTATTATTTCTGAATGAATAACCTTACTTGTTCTTTATTTATACTGAGAGATTAGTGTAAAATTATTATCCTTAAATAATGTGGGATAAGTTACAAATGTCAAGTATATGTAAAGATTAAAGTAAGGGATGACATAATTTACAACACTCCCTCTTGGGTAGGGATGGCAATTTCCGGATCCGGACCCGGGTCCGTCCGCAAACTCTTCATGTGACCTGGGTCCGGATGTGGACCCGGTAAAACACGACGGGTCCAGACCCGGGTCTACCCGGAATGGACCCGGGATCCGCAACTCCACTGTTTTTTTTTTCTTCATGTATATTATCACTGTAAAGAGTTCGCTCTAGAGTGTACACATGATCATCTCAAACATATTGTCGAAAACAAGAGTAATGAGCAAATCTTTAATAGAAATCGAGCGCAAGATTCTGCGTCTTCTTCACGGCCACAAAACTCGAATCCATCTAACGGAAATCCACGCCCATTTCCTCCGTCACAAGCTTCACCAATCAAATCAAATCCTTGCTCATTTCGTGTACATTGAACTTCATTGTTTTTTTTACCGGGTCCCGGGTACCCGGGTCCGGAACTACCCGGACCCGCATTCGGACCCAGTAACATGCGGGTCTTCAAAAAAAGACCCGGATCCGTAATTTTTTTGCGGATCCGGGTCTAACCGGACCCGGGTCGTCCGGGTCCGGGTCCAATTGTCATGCCTACTATTGGGTCATATTATTTTAATTTTACACTATTTATTTGACCTAACATTGTCTTATTAAAATATTACCAGTAAAACCAAATAGGACAAAACCCGGTCGAAAGAAAAAGAGTACAATGAATTTTTATCTAACTGTAGTTCTTCACTTCAACTGATGAAATGTTCTCTCTCAAAAGTTATTTTCAAGACAATATACTAAGTCGATGCATGCCAATGTTATGTATAATTTTCTCAAAATTTGATGTTGATAAAGCTTTGGTAAATAAATCAACAAAGTTATCAGTGAAATATATTTACTTGACATTAATTTGTTTATTCTGTTGGAGCTCATGAGTGTAGAAGAACTTTGGTGAGATGCTTGGTTATGACTCCCTTAATGTACCATCTTCTAATTTGTACAATACATGCATCATTATTTTCATATATCACTGTTGGAATATTTGTTGCAGAGTCTAAGTTGCATGTGCTCTGAATGTGATGGAAATGTGACATTAACATATACATTCTCTGTTTGCTTCATGTAGTGCAAATATCTATGAGTGATTGGAAGATATAGCAATAAAAAACTGTTTTGTAGATCACTGTGAAATTTTTGTTACTATAAGTAAAAAAAATGCCTTGTTTGTGAAAGTGTTTAACGAGGGTCAAATAGGTATTTAATATCAGCATAACCAACAAGACCTGAATTTTGTGTTAACCCATTTTGAATAGAATAATCCCAAGTTTTTTGTCCAGTGAAGATAACGTAACATGTGTTTGACGCCATTTCGATATTGTCGAGTTGGTACAAAGCTAAATCTTACCAATATATTTACTAAGAATGCAATGTCTGACATGATGTATTGAGCTAAATATAATAAGACATTAATTGCATTAAGATATTGATGGAGTTGGTGCTTGGAGTACCAATCCGATTTGTATTTTATTATTTATTAATAAAATAACTATATTTTTCATTTCATACCTTATTAATGGTATTGTCATTACGCGTATTAAATTGATATATCGATATGCTAAAAATGACATCGACCTTAGAATAGTCTTGACACTAGGTGTAAACTATTCTTAAAGTAAATATTCATAGTCATTGGTTTTGGAATACGGTGGAATTCCTATAACCTATAAGACTAACAAATGTCGTATATTGAAATTGGAGTTCCAATGGTTTAACGCGATGTACCATGAGTTTTGGAAACTCGTATAGACATGTAGGTATTCGTTGGAGCGAATACTGAATGACTCATATGTGATTCTTAATAGTTGGAAGTACATACCATCGTCAATAGGAATCTCGTCGAGTCGAGCATCATATGTAATCATTTGACTATATGATAACATTGATTTTGTATGAGATCCTCCACACTTAGATGCCATGTATGTCAGAAACCTTTCATGGTCTGGCCTCTAGATGTTCATTGGGTGTGGACTGATGCACTCAGTAATCAAGTGCAAAGCAAGATAGGATCCGTCGGCCCATATATGTACCATAAGGGGTTTAAGTATCCATGTATGTTAAGTCACGATTCTTAAAGACTTTGGCCAAAGCCGATCACCTAGGATGGATCGCATCAGTTGTAAAGAATCGTGGACATGTCGACATGAGATGTGCGCCTTGAAAACTTGACGGTATATTCTATGTTTCCTAAGCACAACTCGGATAGCCTACGACAAATGGATTGTTAAACATATGTGATGACCTCGACTTGTATAGTTCAGAAAGGTCGTTTGTGTTCTTCGCGAATTCAAAGGTAGCCGAATTGCGTATATATTAGCTAGGCTTATATGACGAACATGTCTGAACTTAGAGAGTCTCAATATGAAATGTACTCGTTGAGCACTTGGGTAGCCGATTATTTTTGATAAAAGATAATATTGGATATTATAATTATCAACTAAGATAATCAAGTGTTATTGGATAACATTGATTATTTACTTTGACCTAATTGGATTAATTCAATAATTACACAAGGGCTTAATTGTAAAATCATAATTTTCTCTACCATTTGAGGATATTATGATAATTGTAAGTATGTAATAATAGGTGGTTTTGGCTTGATTTAATTGGATTAAATCAAGGTGGCAAACATTTAACTAATCTATTTCCTAATCCTTGGCTTGATTTAATTGGATTAAATTAAAGTGGGAGACAATGAAGATTAGTCACACCTAATTATACATATTTGGACAAATTGGATTAAGCCCACTTAAAAATTGATTACAACTTTTATTAATTAAAAATTTCCTAAGTTTTGCTATAAATAGCAAGCTTTAGGAAGGTTTTAATTACAAGTTCAAATACAAGCATAAACAAATTCTTGAGAGATTAGCCTAAGTTAGAGAAGTGTTTAGAGAAGCTTATGAGTTATCTATAACATTTCATCTAGGAGAAATCAAGATTGGATCTTGAAGTGAAGCTTGGAAGCATTGGAAACAAGATTGGATCTTGAAGTCAAGCTTGCACACCTTGGAGGTTCTCCGACGATTTCAACAAAGGAGAAGTAGATTGGATCTTGCATCAAGCTTACTAGGTAAAGTTTGATCTTCTCCTAAGCTATCTTTATTTGTGTATTAGATGCATGATCACATAGCTTAATGTTGAATAAGGCTAATCAATTGTGTGAGGATACTTTAGAAGTATAAACACAACATGCTTGTAATTAGGTCAAAGATGTTCATGTTGGACATAGAACAATTAATAAGAGTTTAGAACTCTAAATTAAAGCTTAGAGCTATGGCTACCATTCTAGATTCACTTGACGACCTTTAGGTGGATTAGAATTGTTCATGAGACATTTCTAATTGGGATTCTAAAATGGTTTGTGTATTAGATTCAAAATTTACGCAAATGCGTATTTAGAATAAATTTATGTTTTTGGAAAAATATTTGATATTTTAAAAAACTTGATTTTTATTCTATAACATGTGTTAATGTTGGTTTTGAAATTAAAAATTAATTTTGGGTGTTTTGAAGTGTTTAGGGAAGACCTGAAGCAATTAGGATAATAGACCCTTATTGCATCAGCTCTCTGGAATCCAGATAGATGAGCATATTCAAAAGAAGCAATGAAAACAAATTAAAAAAAAAAAGCACACATGGGCGATACAGTGCGCGCACGCACTGTAGCGTGTGTGCTTCACACGCACCGCGCCCTTCTCGCACGCCAATTTTGTTTTCGCTCGTTCTGGAGCTTCCAGACTCCGATTCAGTCCCGGGTTTTTTCTTATACACTCGTAATGGAATATAGTATTTCATTAAATAATTTAAAATTACACCCATACTTGACATCCATGGTTTAGACCCATTTCCGCTGCCCGGGGCACCGATCTGATCCTAGGGGTTCCACAACTGCCCCAACAGATATAGTACTTCGGAATCAAGTATCTATTCATTCCTTAAGACGAAATGGATCATTTTTAGGTTCGAGAGATCAGACTACAATGAGAGTACGCAACGAATGAGCGTAATGTTATAGTTGGTGCTCGACGCGACAAATTTACAATGTATTTTGTATACACACATTATGTTTTTTTATTATGAATAAAATTAGTAGTTTCAATCAATATATTTTATATTAATGGTAAAGACAATAAACCATAGAATGTAGAATGAATAGTTGTGATATAATTATAAAAAGCGTCACAATTGACATTGAGAAACATCATAATGTAGTTCATTCTTAAATTGTTCATGGTCAATGTTTGCATACCTAGTAGTTTAGTAAACATGCGAGACCGGTAAATGTCGTATATTGGAACTTAGTTCCAATGGTTTATCTCTATGAACTGTGAGTCTTGAGAGACTTGTATAGACATGTAGGTATTTATTAGATGAATACCAAATGACTTAATGAAAGATTCTTAATATATGGTACACCAACATCAATAGAAATATTTCTGAGTCGAGTTATATATGTGGACCTTTGACTTGTGATACCATAGTGGATGTTTGAGCTATCTTCCGTATTTTGATGGCAGACATGTCATCGATCTTTAGATCAGACTTCCGTCTATTTATCGAGTATGGACTGATGCTCGTTATATCCATTGATGTATTCAGACAAGATCCGTCAGTTCCGTGTATGGGATTTAGGTGTTCAATTCATGATTTTTTGAATCCTTGGTCGAGGCATATTGTGGACATGTCCACGATTTTTTACAACTAATCAGAACACCATTTCTGATATATGCGATCCACAGTAGGTGATCGAATTTGGCCAAAGTCTTAAGAATCGTGACTTACTCACATGAATACCTAAACCTCTTATGGTACACATATGTGCCGACTGATCCTATCTTGATATGCACTTGATTAACAAATACATCGGTCCACACCCAACGAACATCTAGCGGTAAGACCATGAAAGGTCTCTAACATATATGACATCAAATTGTGGAGGATCACATACAAAATTAATATTATCCTATAGTCAAAGGATCACATATGATACTCGACTCGAGGAGATTCCTATTGACGGTGATGTGTACTTCCAACTATTAGGAATCATATGTGAGTCATTTAGTATTCGCTCCAACGAATATCCACATGTCTATACGAGCTTCATTTGTTCATGGTACATCGGGTTAAACCATAAGAACTCCAATTCCAATATATGACATGTGCTAGTCTTTTAGGTTATAGGAATTCGATCGTATTCCAGAACCAACGACTAGGAATATTTACTTGAAAAATAGTTTATAATAATAATAATATTATCCCAATATCGGACTACCCAATGTCTAATATTACTATATGACTATTCTAATGTCGATGTCATTATTTGCATATATATATATATATCAATCTAATACGCATGATGACATTACCATTAATAAGGTTTGAAATGAAAATGTAGTTATTTTATTAATAAATAATAAAATATAATGTACAATACATTATTCGGATTAGCGCTCCAAGCACCAACTCTAACAAACTCCCACTTTCCTAGTGCTAATCCGAATAGTATCGAAGTCTATTCTCCTCAACATGTTTATCGAATAACTTAGGAGGTAAGGCCTTAGTAAGCGGGTCCGCTATGTCGTTGAACATTTAAGACCAATATGTCTTTTTGTTCAATAATCTCTCTAATCACGTGATATTTATTGGACAATTATGACCTATAGCGTCACTATTTGTATAGATCATGGTGTTGTTGTACAAATTAACTATGTGACAAAGGAGATTGCACTCTTATCATTTGTGATTAGATCACCTAGATATATATAAATGATGAGAGGTCCTTGTGATTTGTTCCTGGACGGAGAATGATATGAGACATTATCAGTCCACGAAGGATAAATCATTAAATATCCCTAGTCAGAGTATTATCGAGATTGGACATCGATAAATACGTAAAAGACTAGTATTACACTTGTGCGCGTTGTGAGGGCACAACGACATAGTTCTCATATATTTGGGTATAGGATACTCATGCAAGTGTAATAGGAGGTTGTGTTTTACCGATGGTACGGGAAACAGCTTCGCTCTGGATAAGACCCCCCTCGGAATTCCATTGGTAGTATGACTATGTGTCTATGGAAGTCCGAAATCAGGGTAGGTGTATTTGGTCTTAACCTGAGACTTGCACCGCTAATACATACGACAATCAATATACTTTGGTTGAGGTCGTCCAGGGCTTTAACCGGTTTCTGTGTACGCCGATTCTGGGTATATCGAGAATCGTAGTGTGTTGGGTGTGATGTCAAGACGGAAGTGTCACTCCAGTCATTTGGAGATGATGGTCACGTAGGATACGGGACTGGTTCTCTTAAATGCTGCGCAGCTATCGGGATATTATGACTAGGTCATGTATATCCGATTATAGAGACTAGTCGCTAGACATCCGACATGTGCTTCGTACGGGGCAGACACAATTCCAGCCCCAGGCCTAGCACGTGATCATCCGATACTGGACAGAAATACGCAATACTACAGTATACTACGCTTGATACAGATCCTTTATTCCTGTAAGGATGTTTCCGGAGAATTGGGGAGGCATGGCGCTTTGCTATAGGCCAACCTTGTCTTGTAATTCGGTATAAACGTAGTACGAGGTACTTACATGTTCGGATAGTCCGACGACCGAATTTACTGCCAACATATCCGGGGATCTCATGGGTCGCTTCCCAAAGATTCACCGATGACGTATAACTCGCACTCTAAATTAATCTGGGATTAATTAGAAGAGAGAGAAAGTTAATCTGAGATTAATTGCGGAGATATTTTATCTGGGATAAAATATCCATTAAAGAGAGATAACGATTAATTTGGAATTAATCGGTAAATTAATATATTTGATATATTAAACGAAATTGGATTTCGAAGCGGAATTAAAATTAGATTTTAATTCGGGCGAACGAATTAATTTAGAATTAATTCGTAAGCGACGTGAATAGTGATTTCACTAGGCGTAATCATTTAATTACGACGCAACGGAAAATTCGTTAATTTGGAATTAGCGAACCGAGTCCGAGATTATTTGTGAGCGCATTCGCATTTCGAATTCGAGTACGGGACGTCAAATCAAGCGTCAAATCGCTAGTCGCATCAAGCGTCAAATCACAAGTCACTTTGATGACATGACAAGTTGATGGATTGAGTGATGTGGGTGGTTGGAGGCTTTAATGGTTTGACTTATCAAAGCCAAATTCAAATGAAATTCATTTGAAATTCAAATGTGTGTATATATTACACAATTTGAAAACCAAACGCACAATCTTCTCTCTCTTTTCTCTCCTCTCACACACGCCCAAGGGGCTGTGAAATAGCTCACTGGTTTCCTCCAAAACCGTGAGTTGGGAAGCATAGAGTTGGGTTTTTGTGGCAAAAATCGCAAGTGCTAGCACACTACGAGATATGCGAAGGTGATAGGGAAGCTCACTCATGAGCCGAGAGTCATTCGACGAAGCTTGGAGCTTGACGAAGGAGCTTAAAACCAATACATGGAGGACGCCAAAACCAGTTGCAGTGGCAGTGAACTGCCGAGCCATTTGAAGTTTTTTTGTTACCTCCGCGTCGCTCAACCGATCGATGTGAGTATTCTGCAACTTCTTCGATGTGTATTCGCAATGTTTTCATGCTTATAATGATCTTGGGACCTAATTAGAAACCAACAATATTTCCTTTCAACATGCTTAGACTTGGAATGCGCTCTCGGCTCATTAGCTTGTGCAATGGCTCTGCTATTATCACATTACAATGTGATCGAATCCGCAATACTTGGCACAATGTCAAGTTCTGTGATAAAATTTCTAATCCAAACAGCTTGTTTATCAAGTGCATATCAAATTCTGCCTCAGTGGTGAAATCAACTGTTGAGCCTTGTTTTGAACATTGTCAACTAACCGCACAATCATTAAAGGTAAATATATATTCGGATGTAGACTTTCTATTATCTGAATCTCCCTGGAAGTCGGAGTCTGTATAACAATTAACTTGTAGTTCATCTTCTCCATATATGTGAAACTTATTCTTAATACCCTTAAGATATTTCAGGATATGTTTCACGATTGTCCAATGATCATTACCTGGATCAGATTGATATCGACTAGTAACACTAACGCCTAAACTGATATCAAGTCTTGTACATAACATAGCATACATAACGCTTCTAATACAAGAAGCATATGGACCGTTAGACATTCTAACTCTCTCTTCCTCAGTCTGAGATGCCATTTTCTTTGAAAGATATATGTCATATCGAAAGGGTACATTTACTGCCTTGTAGTTGGTAAAATCGTACCTTTCGAACATTTTATCTATGTACGTAGATTGTGACAACCCTATAAACTTCCTTACTTTATCCTGGTAAAGCTTTATACCCAATATATAGGAAGCTTCGCCCATGTCTTTCATGAAGAAGTTCTTACAAAGATAGACTTTCACATTTTTGCATCAATCATATATCATTCCCAATGATAAGGCTATCATCTACATATAAAATAAGGTATACCATCCTACTCCCACTAACTTTCTTATAAACACACGGTTCTTACTCGTTCTTGATGAATCCAGATAATCTAATCATCTCATCAAAACGACGATTCCAGCTTCGGGATGCTTGTTTAAGTCCATAAATAGACTTCTTAAGCTTACAAACTATTTTTGAAGTCTCATTGGATGAAAAACCTTCTGGTTGTTTCATATAGATATCCTCATCGAGGAATCCATTTAGGAACGTGATTTTACACATCCATCTGCCATATCTCATAATCGTGATATACTGCAATGGCTAAAAGAATCCTAATGGATTTTAGCATGACTACTGGTGAAAAAGTTTCCTCATAGTCAATCTCAGGACGTTGAGTGTAACCTTTCACTACCAGTCGGGCCTTAAAGGTTTCCACCATTCCATCGGGCCATCGCTTCCTTTTATAAACCCATTTACAACCAATAGGTTTAACTCATTCAAGAAGTTCAACTAAGTCCCAAACTTGATTATCATGCATCGAATCCATCTCGGACTTCATGGCTTCTTGCCATTTTCCTGAATCGATATCCAATATCGTCTGTTTATATGTAGTCAGATCCGTTTCCTCCAAGAGAAAAATATCAAGACTCGCATCAGACGTTAAAAAACAGTCTCTCTAGAGGCTTTGATATTCTATTAGACTTACGTAGAATCTGTGTTGTAGATCCTTCACTTATTTGGATCTCTGGTTTCATCTCATATTCCTTAATGTTGGGATTAAACTCATCGAGTTCAATCTTTCTACAATAACCACATCTCTCAAAAATTACTTTTCAAGAAAAGTCACAAAATGAACAAAAAATACATTTCGTTCCTCATAATCGTAGAATTGATATCCTAAAGAATTTTCAGGATATCCCCTGGGTGCTAGTTTATCCCGCTGCGCAGCTCTAACGTATGCAGGACAATCGCAAATCTTTAAATATCTAAGACTTGGATTTCTACCAAACCATATCTTATATGGGCTCGTAGAAACAACTTTTGATGGAACTCTGTTAAGTATGTGGGCAATAGTTAGCAAAGCATAACCCTAAAGGTAATATGGAAGATCTGTATAGCTCATCATAGATCGCACCACTTCCAATAAAGTATGACTTCTCCGCTTAGATACATCATTGTGTTGAGGAGTCCCTGGTAGGCTATATTGGGTGACCCTTAAATAACTTCTGAATTTATTGCTCATGAATTCACCACCTCGATTTGATCGAAGGCATTTGATGAATTTCCCGATTTATTTTCTACCTCGTTTTAGAATATTTTGAACTTTTCAAATGTTTCGTATTTATGTCTCATCAAATAGACATAACCATATCTTGAGTTATCATCAGTGAAAATCATGAAGTATGTTGAACTATCATGAGCGCCATGATTTAATGGATCATAAACATCACTGTGTACTAGCTCCAATAAATCTTCAGCACGGTGTCCAACACTAAGAAATAGAGCCTTTGTCATTTTCTCTTAGATACATGACTCACAAATTGGATAAGGATCTAAGGTAAGATCTTCAATCAAACCATCCCTAACTAATTTTGATAGGTATCTAACACCTATGTGGCCCAATCTCATATGTCACAATTCACTATTATTTAATTAAGATCTTTTACTTGCATTTTCCTCTATATTTAAGACATTTTGATATGTTTCCAAAACATAATGACCATTAGATAAAGGATATTCACATATTAAATAGTTGTCTTTATCATATAAACATAAAGCATTATATTTAATGTTTATTTTATTTCCTTATTTATCCAATACCGGTAATGATATTATTTGTCTGATAAGAGAGGGTACATAATAACAGTCATTTAAAAATAATTTACATCCATTAGGGAGATCTAGAACAACCATTCATATGGCCTTGACATCCAATGTCTCTCTATTTCCAACTCTTAGCTGGATCTCCTCTTTGTTCAGTCTTCTTTTAACCCTCATGACCTGCATGGAGTTGCAAATATGAGTAGGACTGCTGGTGTCTAATACTCATCCACTATTTGCATATAAGGCTAATGAGATGTCAATAATAGGAAAAATACAAAACGTACCTGAGGGTCCTGCCTTTCCCTTCAGCTTTGGATAATCTTTCTTTCATTGTTCAGACTTCTTGCAGTGTAGACATGCATCACAAGCTACATGCGGTCTTGTAATTTTATATTTCTTGAAGTCTCTCTTTGATATCTTCTTCTTTCTCATTTTGATTTCTTCGACTTTCTAGAAGCCTTTAAAGAGTTTGCTCCACCATGGAAGTACAAAATGAGATTGTCTTTCTTCAAATCATGCTCCACCGTGCGTAATATTTTATGAAGTTCTGCATAACTAGCTTGCATCGAATATGTATGGAAGTTTAACACAAAACCAACATAAGTACCGGGCAAAGAAGATAGAATTAAATTTCGGCCTTGCCTTTCATCGATCATAATGTCATGTCATTCCAAATATCGGATCTGGTCTATCATATTCAAACATGAATGTTGACTGCTCCTTCATCCTAGAGTGTAGCATGGAACAATTCTTTAGGCCTCCGATATATTTCAATTTCTCGATTTGATTTAAACAACTCATTGAGTGTTCTTATAATGCTCCAAGCATCGGGTAACTCTATATACTATCTTAGCAAATCTGGAACCATCGATCCTAAAATATAGGAATTCACCTTTATGTTATCATCTTTCCATTTTCAAAAGTCTCGCGCTCTTCAGGAATAGAATCATGATCGATTTCAACAGAAAATGAATTGAATGTTACATAGCTCAACTTCTCTTACTCCAAGACAAGGCATGTGTTCATTTCTCATTCACAATAGTTTTCAGCTCCTTTGAATTTATTGAAATCTGAAAGTCGCGCTAATGGAATTGCAGCATCCATCTACAAGATAATAATTAAACACTAGCAGAATATGGATTTTAAATCTATTAGTGCATTCCCACTGTTTTACGTAATTCTATAATCTTCTTTAATGGAAAAAATGTAAATTTGACAATCAAATTTCATAGCGGGAAGTGGATCCCATGACATTTATTCTAGGTTCACAATAATGACGATTTTGGCCTTCATAAACTCATTAGGTAGACCTCAAAGATCAATCACATCCTTGTGACTCCAAAGTTTGGTCTCGAAGAGTTTCTTATCCTTACAATAATAACGGTATTGGATTAAGACATATTATAGGTGTATACTTGTCAATATGCACTAAAGAATTTCGTAAGCACACCCTTACAATAATGACTGTATTAGGTGACTATGTCAACTCATCACACTACATCTAATGTTTATCGTAGCGACCTAAATTCCGACCACTTATACCTTCATAATAATGACAGTATTGGGCATAAGTAATAATAACTCATTCATCTCCATTTTGACAAGAAAAACCATCTAATAATACTCCAACATTATTAATACTATTATTTAAAATAAAATAATCATCTAATTATGAGAGATTTATAACAATCAAGTCATTAACATGCCTGTGTCAAAATAAAAATTTTAATTTTAAACATATAATGCATATATAATATGATTTATGCATAACTAAATTTAAATTATAGAGGCATAGATTCAAATACATGTTAAACATGTAACATGAGTTATGTGGTTAAGGCATGCTCTGATACCAGTTTGATAGGGCGAATGTGGGACCCATAGGGTCGGATTGGTGTCCCACATAGCGAAAGTGGGTCTAACCCATAGATATCAAGTATGAGTGTATTTTTATATTATTTTATGGAGTATTATATTTCGTTATGAGTCCGTAAGAAAAACTCGGGGCCGAATCGGAGTTCGGAAACTCATGGAAGAAGAAAATGAAGTTTCAACACTCATTCGCAGCAGCTCTCGGTGTGTCACGACACACAGGCTTGGAGTCACAACGCCCAATTTATGAATGCTCATGATCGTGATGCACAAGGGTGAGCATCGAGACACCCGAAGCTCTGAGAGCTGAGTGTCACGACGCTGCCCTGTGTAAAATATTGGCAAAGAGCAAATTTACCTTAAATCAAATTCAAAACACTTCCAATTTTTTCTAAACACTTGAATACACCAAAAATCTAATTTTAACATCAAAACCATTATCAACACATATTATATAACAAACATATATGCATTTCTTTGAATCAAAACACAAACCAAAATAGAATCTCACAATGAAATAACTTATGAACAATTCTAGGTCACCCAAAGGTGATCAAGTGATTCTAGAAGAGTAGTCATAGCTCCAAGCTTTCATCTAGAGTTCCAAACTTTAATTTTATGTTCATATCCAACATAAATATTTTGACCCAATCACAATCATATTTTGTTTATGCTTCTAAAATATCCATACACAATTCATTAGCCTAATTTTAACATCAAGCTATGTTATTATGTATCCAATATATAATGCATCACTATATGCTTCATTAATGAAAACAACTCACCAATGAAAATATATCTTTAGAGAAGATCAAACTTACCTAGAAAGATTGATTCCAAGATCTAATCTTCTTCTCCTTGTTGAAATATTGTAAAGAACTTCCAAAGCTAGCAAGCATGATTCCAAGATCCAATCTTGATTCCAATGCTAGCAGACTTGATATCAAGATCCAATCTTCTTCCCCTTGTTGAAATATTTTAGAGAACTTCTAAAGATTCTCTAAACACTTCTTTTACTTAGGCTTATATTTCTAATTCTTGCTTGTTTTAGATTTCACAAGCTTGACTAAACATTTGCTCAAGTAATATGCCATAAGGCCGAATAGTAATGTTAATAAAGACATTTTGAGAATATGTAAAAATCTAATGTAATTATAAGTATCAATATATATATATATATATATATATATGTGTGTGTATGTATGGTTTCAAATTTAGGTGTCACGAGCATTGATACATGTTACATAGGTCATGCATATATATACCAGAGGCTTAGGGGATGGTCATGCCATCTCCCTACTGGTCACGTCCCGGATATACTAGGACGTGACATCTATGTAATCGTACCATTTCCGAGATCCCATATCGGTACCTGTAACTAACATACCGATGATAGAAAGAACGAGACTTAAATTAGTTTTTGGACACTTGCATTCAAATGAAATGTTGAACGCTACTCGAACAAAAGGTATCTGGACACTTACGTTCGAACGAGTTGAAAAAAGCCCCGTAAATGTCATATCCAGAAGGACTGGCATACCGATCCCCATATCGGTAAGCCTGTACTTTACATAGTTATTGGAATTGGTAAAGCTCTATACTGGTTTCTATATCGGTTAGTAATCTGGTAGGTTTCACATATTAAATGCTCAATGGTAACTATTCAGTAGCCATTTGAATATGAAATCGGCATACCGGTCTCAATATAGAGAAACATGTCTGACCATATTTTTACACATAAATTAGACATAACTTTTTTTTGAGTCACTTATAACATTTTCTAGAATTTTTTTTTTCATTCTTACAACTTATAAACATCTTCTTACAAGAAAACAAATAGAGTATTTCATCTTCTTATTATTTAACTCTCAAAATCAAAAGCTTATAAATTTACATCTTCTCATTCATTTAGTGAACTTTGTTTCATTTGAGTAATATACTCACACTTAAATCTTTGTAATCTTTTGTGAGTTCCCAAATATTGTGTAAACATATTTTTCTTACTCAAAAAACTTATGTGAAAATCCCTTATGTTGATTGGTGAGAACTCTCAAGAGTGAAATTATTGTAAAGGTTTGAGAAGAGTCTTGGTAGAAAGACCTCTGGGTATAAAAGTTGTTGAGACTCAGTAGAACCTTCAAGCGAGCTTAAAGGAGTGGACATAGGCAAGAGATTTGGTCGAACCATTATAAAATCGGTTTAGTGTTTCTCCTATATAAACTTATTTATTTTGAAATTGTTATAGCTTTAAATTAGTTGTTTATAATATTTGATAAAGCTTTTGTTATCCATAGCTTAAAATCGTAAAGAATTTATTTTCCATAATTATTTTTGAAATATCTAATTCACCCCTCTTGGGTATAAATTATTTTAGTGCTTGTATGTATTTTCAGTTCTTTTTTGTCCATTTACTTTTTCCCCCGTCATTTGTTATTTGTATTTCCAAATACCGAGTTTTGAATACATTTGCAAAAATTTATTATTTTAGTGCATAGTGAATTGTCAATAGTCATAGAAAAAGATACATGTAAAAAAGTTAATATAAAAAATAATATAAAAATATTAAAAGATAAATAAAGTTATTTATTTTTTAATTAAATAGTATCTATTTTTTAATATTTTAATATTATTTTTTGTTAAGTATGGTGCCTAGTCAGTAGTCGCAAAAGCTCAATGATTGATCTTTTCGGAAATTTATTTGTAGGAAATGGAATATTTTAACACATAAGCTCTTTTTTGTATTAAAAAAATGGTTACACGTATTCTATGTTGTATCAAAATTTCGATTTAGACAAGATAATTTGTTAATGTCAATCACCGAAAGGTGATTGATAATTAAATAAATAAAATATGTGGGTGGGTCCCACATACTTAAAAAGAAAATAATAAAAATTAGAATTCACTATTTGCACAGTGAATCTCATGCCTATAAATAGAGGCTTCATTTCATTTTTTTCTTCATTCTATTCTCAACCAAATCCTATGTATTCTAAGAGAGAAAAATATAGTTTGTTCTTAAGAGTTTATGAGGGAGTTATAATTCTCCTATTTTAAGAGAGTGAGAGATTGTTCACTTCTTGTGTTTAGAGAGATATTGTAACATTCTTTTCACTATAGTGAAATCCTTTTACTTTTGCCCGTTGATATTTCCCTCCCATTAAGTGTTTTACCACGTTAAATTTGTATCTCATTACTTTATTTTATTATTAATATTTATAGTAGGCTACGTCTCCTAATCATTATTGTATTGTTATATGGTAGGCAACGCCTTCTGAACTAACAATTATTCTCAATTTCACTTTACTTGTGTGCCAACTTCAGCCCACGATTCCCTAACAGTGGTATTATTGCTTCAGGTTCAAGGTTACTGTTCACAGAGACTATTCACATATACGATATAGTACTATTCATGTATATGGTATTATTCACGTATACAATACTATTCACTTATATGATATTATTCATATATATGGTACTATTCACATATACGATACTATTCATGGTGAAATAGTAAAAAGCTGGTTCAAGTGAGAAGCTAATTGTTATTAGAAACATGGCAGAAAAGTTTGAAATTGAGAAGTTCAAAGGGAGCAACTTTTCCCTATAGAAACTTAAAATAAAAGCAATCTTGAGAAAAGACAATTGCTTAGCGGCAATTAAAGAGACCAGATTTGGGATGGAAAATGGAAGGATATGGATGACAACGTTATAGACAACTTGCATCTAGCCTTAGCAGATTTTGTGTTATCCAGTGTTGTAGAGAAGAATATTGCAAAAGAGATTTGGGATGTACTTACTAAATTGTGCAAGCTCAAGTTACTACACAACAAGATCTTCTTAAGGGTGAGAATTTACACTCTTCGAATGAGTGAGTCCACATCCATGATGAATCACATCAATAACTTGAATACATTATTTTCCCAACTTACTGTGGTAGATTATAATATATCAACAAATAAACGTGCATAGATTCTATTTCAAAGTCTGCCTGATTCGTATGATCAACTTATCATCAACTTGTCAAGTAATATTGTCACTAGTAATCTAGTCTTTGATGAAGTTGCAGCTACTGCTATGGAAGAAGAGTCTAGGCGCAAAAATAAGGAAGACAGATCATCTAGTTCGAAACAAGTAGAAACATTGGCGTTGACAAGAGGAAGATCAACAAAACGTGGCTCAAGTGGGAGTCAAAACCATGGCAGATCGAAATCAAAAAGTAAGAAAAATGTTAAATGCTACAACTATGGCAAGAAAATACACGTCAAGAAAGATTGTTGGAATCTGAAGAATGATATAGAAAAAGCTCATGTTACAACAAAATCTCAGGGATGTGTTGCAAGTACTTCTGAAGAAGGTCACTTTATAGTGAAGTAGCAATGGTGTAAAATGATAGCAGAAAACAGCTAAATGATGCATGATTGGTTGATTCTGTAGTAACATGGCATATGACCTATATGAGAGAATGGTTTTGTCATTATCAACCTATCTTTGGAGGATCGAATTTCCTAAGCAATTATCATGCCTTGAAAATTATTAGGATTGGAGCCATTAAAATAATGATGTACGATAGTACTATCCGCATTGTACAAGATGTTCGACATGTTGTGGGAATGAAGAAAAATCTTCAATCAGTTAGATAGTTAGATGACCTCGGATACAAGACCGTTGTTGAAAATTATGTATTAAAAATGGTGAAATGAGCACTTACTATCTTGAAAGCTAAAAAGATCTCAACAAACTTGTATATGCTCTTGGGAGACACGATTCAGGAACCAACAACATTGGTGGTATCACTGGATTCTGAAGAGGAAGCTTATATGTTGTGGCACTAGAAACTATGTCACATGTCAGAACATTGAATGAAGATTCTCGTCAATCAAAAGCTACTCTTAGGCTTGAAAGCGGTTAATCTACTGTTTTGTGAGCATTGTGTTACAAGTAAGCAAAACAGATTAAAATTTAGCAAGTCAAATGCTCGGAGTAAAACCATTTTAGAGTTGATTCACTCTAATATTTGGGAAGCACCGGTTCAATCTCTGAGAAAAGCAAAATATTTTGTATCATTTATTGACAACTTTTCTGGAAGATGTTGGGTGTACCCGATCAAAAATAAGTCAGATGTGATGTCAGTTTTCAAAAACTTCAAAGCACAAATTGAAGTTGAAACTGGAAGGAGAATCAAGTGTTTAAGGATAGATAATAGAGGAGAATACTACAGCAAGGATTTTGATGCATATTGTCAGCAAGAAGGCATCAAAAGGCAAACTACTACACCATACACTCCTCAACAAAATGGTGTGGCAGAAAAGATGAATAGAACGCTACTGGAAAGTGTAAGAGCTATGCCCAGAACAACTAGTCTACCAAAGTGCTTTTGAGCAGAAGCAGTTCATACATCATGTTATATTGTAAATAGATCTCTATCAACAGAAAATGATTTGAAGACACCGATGGAGATATGGAGCGGAAAGCTAGCTGATTACTCATCTTTTCACATTTTTTTGTTGTCTTATATACATTATGTACAATGCTCAAGAAAGAACGAAGCTAGATCCAAAATCTAGAAAATGTATTTTTTTGGGTTATGTTGATGGAGTAAAGGGGTATCACTTGTGGGATCCCATTACCCACAAGATCATCATCAGCAAGGATGTGATATTTACAGAAGAATAACTGCAAAAAGAAGAAAATGATAGCACTTCAAAAGAAAGTAAAAAGACTACAACAGTATTGGTGGAAAATAATCAAGAACAAGAAAATTTAGATTCTTTTGAAGCAACACCAGAACACGAGGTACCAAACCAATTGAGTTTGAAGTTTCTGAAGTTCGTTGATCAAATCGAGAAAGAATACCTTCAAGTTGGCACTCAGAGTATGATACTAAGAGTTACATTGCATAATGTCTTCTAACAGAGGATGAAGAGCCATCAACTTTCCATGAAGCTGTAAAAGATGTAAAAACATCTTTGTGGATGGTAGCAATGCAAGAAGAAATAGAAGTTTTGCACAGAAATAATACATGAGATCTAGTACCATTATCACGTGGAAGAAAAGCCATTGGTAAAAAATGGGTCGACAAGATCAAACGAGATAGCAATGATCAAGTGGAATGGTATCGTGCACGATTGGTGGTGAAAAGATATGCTCATAAAAAAATGATTGATTTCAACGAGATATTTTCTCCGGTGGTTTGACTTACAATAATCAGAGTAGTTCTGGCTATGTGTACTACTTTTGACCTACATCTGGAACAGTTAGATGTAAAAACTACATTTCTTCATGGAGAACTTGAAGAATAAATTTATATACTCCAACCAGAAAATTTTGCTAAAATAAGCAATGAGAACTTGGTTTGCAGGTTGAACAAATCTCTATATGGTCTCAAAAGGCGCTGAGATGTTGGTATAATAGATTTGATTCCTTCATTATTTACCTTGGGTCCATTGTACATATTACAAGTGGTTTAGAAATAATGACTATTATTTTACTGTTGTATGTGGACGACATGTTAGTAGCATGCCTTAATAAAGATCGAGTCAAAGAATTAAAGGCATAGTTAGCTAGGGAGTTTGACATGAAAAATCTGGGACCAACAAACAAGAATCTAGGGATGCAAATACACCGAGACAGAAATAACAAGAAGATTTGGCTTTCTCAGAAAAATTATTTGAAGAGAATCTTACGGCGGTTCGACATGGAAGATTATAAGCTAATTTCTACCATACTTCTTGTTAATTTCAAATTATCCTCTTTTGTGTGTCATAGCAATGAAGCTGAGAGGAAGGAGATGTCTCGAGTACCATATGCATCAGTAGTGAGAAGCTTAATGTACGTCATGATTTGTACAAGACCAGGCATTGCACAAGCAGTTGGAGTAGTTAGTTGTTTTAAGGCGAATCCTGGTAGAGAGTATTGGAATGCTGTTAAGAGGATCCTTAGAAATATCAGAGGAACCTCAGATGCTGCATTAGGTTATGAAGGATCAGAATTAGTTGTCAGGGGCTACGTGGATTCAGATTTTGTAGGAGATCTTGATAAAAGAAAATCCACTACATGTTATGTGTTTGTACTTGCAGAATGAGCAGTGAGCTGGGTATCCAAGTTACAGTGTTGTGGCTTTTTCTACAACAGAAGTTAAGTACATTGCAGCTACACAAACTTGCAAAGAAGTTATTTGGTTTCAAAGGTTATTGGAGGAGCTCGGACAGAAACAATAGAAGATTTATTTATTTTGTGACAGTCAGAGTGCTTTGTATATTGAAAGAATTCAACCTTTCATTCAAGAACAAAACATATAAGGGTACAATACCACTTTGTTCGTGAAGTAGTGGAAGAAGGCAGTGTGGACTTGTTGAAGGTACACACCAATGAGAACCTTGCAGACGTAATGACCAAGCCTATCAATATAGATAAGTTTGTATAGTGTAGATCCTCTTATGGCTTAGAAGAAACGTAAGCAGCTTGAAGACGGCAAAAAAGAATGGATGGTGTGGAAACGGATTGGTTCTCAATCAAGTTTCCAAGTGGGAAAATTGTTAATGTCAATCACCGAAAGGTGATTGATAATTAAATAAATAAAATATGTGGGTGAGTCCCACATGCCTAAAAAGAAAATAATAAAAAATTAAAATTCACTATTTGCACAATGAATCTCATACCTATAAATAAATGCTTCATTTCATTATTTTCTTCATTCTATTCTCAACCAAATCTTTTGTATTCTAAGAGAGAAAAATATAGTTTCTTCTTAAGAGCTTGTGAGGGAGATGTAATTCTCTTATTCTAAGAGAGTGTGAGATTGTCCACTCCTTGTATTTAGAGAGAGGTTGTAACATTCTTTCCACTATAGTGAAATCCTTCTACTTTTTCATGTAGATGTTTCCCTCACATTGAGGGTTTTACCACATTAAATATGTGTCTCATTGCTTTATTTTATTGTTAATATTCATGGTAGACTAAGCCTCCTAATTATTATTGTATTGTTATATGGTAGGCAACACTTTCTGAATTAACAATTTTTCTTGATTTCAATTTATTTGCGTGTCAGCTTCAACCCACGATCCCCTAACACAATTGTAATTCTCTAAAGCACATAATCATTCATTTAAAGAAATATCTCAATCCTTCTGAAATCAATTGAGTAAATGAAAATTTTTTCTTGGATATAATGGAGTATGTTGTTTGATACGTGATTGTATCAAAACAACCTAAAACACTTTTTATACATTAGATTAGTGTGATGCAAAGAAAGGAGATGAAACATGGATAGTGGTGTTAAATTGTGTTTAACACTAAAATATATAGAATATTTATAGGAAATTAATATTTATCAATGATAACACACATTTTAATTATTTGTAATGATTTCTTTCACCAAAAGACACTTGTTCGCTGCATACCAGATTTATGAAAATCACAATTTTATTCAAACAAAGGATTTCTCATTCAAGAAAACTTATTAAATTGTAGACCTGAAAGGTATTGGATTGAGCATTCAAACATCATATAGTCTGTTCGAACGAATTCTAACGAGAACAACTATGGACGTCTATGAATGAATTGTTCAAACAACTCAAAAGCTCTTCCATATACTTATATAAGTCCATTTCCATCTTGGTCGCATTCCCCAGGGAGGGGCCATCATCCCATCGATCCACTATGACCTGTCTCGACCTCAATGCATTAACGTAAAGCAATATTTTGAAAAATTGTAAATATTTTTTTAAAAAAAATTCCAAATCAAAACTGGTTTGTCCCATTTATCAAGAAAAAAATAAAAAATAAAAAAATAGATTTTTCACAATCACTTCGCCAAAGCGATATAGTGATATGTTTGTTAGGTCTTAATAAATGTGGATTTTGGGATTTTATTCACCCTCACAAGCAATCACGCTAACAATGCGGAAGGTGTTATATTGATATATATATCTGATATATTATTAAAGACCACCATATTTGTCGCCGTGGTCCCATGGTCTAGTGGTTAGGACATTGGACTCTGAATCCAGTAACCCGAGTTCAAATCTCGGTGGGACCTAAATTGTTTTTGACCCTTTTTGGTCATTGCTGATTGCACCTGATGAATATAGCACAACTAATATTATTTTGTTAACAAAATAAATATACAATTTGATACTTAATAATCGAGTCTTGAGGAGTGTTAAGTTTAAATATATTTTAATATTTTTTTAATCTTTCTTAAAGTTTGAATTTGATAATAAATTTTATTAAAATGCATGAAAATTAAATCAGTCATGAGACTAATGTCAATGTTTAGTCAGTTATGGGATTAATGTCAAAGATACTTAAAAACTACCCATTGACTGTGGTTACAAAATATAGTTACATGACGCGGCAAACCGACTCTTAATTACAAAATTAATGATTCGAACATGATAAATCCAGTATACAGTATTAGCTTACAGACATTACATACTTAATAATTCATTGATTGAAACACCCACCCTGAGAGCTGTGAGTAGCGGGAAAGAAGTAAGAAGATTCGGGATTTTTGGTATTCAAAACCGAAACCTAACTATTATTATTAAATTTTATGTATAATGTATTTTTTTCGGCCGGATATTATTGATTTGCCATCATAATCAATAATTTATTCACCATTATATAAAATTAAATTATTATAATATTAAAGATTCATCTATTGAATTGATAATATATGTCATAAAAATATTATTTAAATTTCTTTCATTGAAAAAAGTTTTTCTAAAATTATTCAGTTAAGACAAAAAGAGTGTTAATGTAATGATAAGAATATTCTATTGTGATCTATAGATTATTGGTTTGAATGGTGTAAACAACCCTTTAATTAAAAAAAAAAAAAAAAAGAGATAAAATTATATACACATTAAATTTTCTGAAAAATCTAGTATACTAGACTATTCCTATGCAGCAAAGACAGAATATCACCTAGCTGGAACAATTTCAAAATAGCAAAGAATGCATATTGTTGATGGTGTTTTCAGGCATTATGATATTTAAAAACAGCACGACGAGGACAGAAGGGTAATTCCCTGCTTGGTTGAGATCATTAAATCCAACCCGACCACTTGGCAATAAAAGAACAAACATCCTACGGTTTCAGACCGACTACACAGATATATACCGAGCACTTTATGACCGGCTACCGATCACTTGGGGTCAGATAGCCGGACACTATCAGGTCGACAGCATCATTCTCAGCATAAAGGATTATCGTGACCGACCTCATGAAGACCGACCAGACAGGCGAGATATGCTCAAGATGATGACACCCTATTCTTGCAGATAAGATAAACAAATTATCCTACTCTCACAGGGAAATGAAGTCAGAATCCAAAAATGAATAAGAAAAGAGAAAGCAACGTTGGATTAGAAATCCTCACAAGAGGAGAAGACTGAGTTCAACTAGGATTTCTTATGCAAATAGGAGTCTGATTTCTGTACTATTATAAATAGGAGGGCAGAGTATGTGTAAGGGGCATCAAATTGAGTGATCAGAATCATCAAGCTCTGACTTGTAAACACAAAAAAGAGCTGAGAAGAGTATTTGAGTAATAAAAAGTATCATCCTGTTTTTGTCCGTGGACGTAGGTCGGATCCAATTCCACCAAACCACGTTAAATCTCCTTGTCGATTGGTGTGTTTATCTGTCTTTTGCTAAATTTGCCTTTGGTCCCCCATAACCAATCAAATTCACTATTGAAGGAGGATTCCCTCGGAGGTGATATTCCCGTATTGCCCTGAGACTAAAATCCACCGTCAACAGTTGGCGCCGTCTGTGGGGAGTCAACAAAAAGCAACTCGCGTAGTAAGACAATGGCGGAAGGCGGAAACCACCAATCATCGGGGAGCTCGGCTGCAGATTGGATGGAGAAGATCGAGGAGAATCTTAGGAAAGAAAGGGAGGAAAACCAAACTCTGCTAAAAACCATAGTAGACCGGTTGGAAAAGATAGAAGGAGCGCACGATGGAAAATTCGAGGCCGGGACTAGCCGACGAAGGAACGAAATAGCAGAAGGAAAGAGAATTGTCGATACAAGTGAGGACGACAGACCCCGGAGGAGGGATCCCTACAGGGTAAGATCCGTGGTGGTGCAGAGAGATTCCCAGACCGAGGACACATGGGAGGAAGAGGATGACAAATCGTCACCAGACTCCTCCTATGATAGCCCTCACAGACACCCGGAGAAGAGGGCTATCATAACGAAAAAGTACGAGAAGATACCGACCCTGAGAAGCACCACTCCCAAGATAACAGAAAGAAAAGAAACCACAGGAGGCGGCATGGAACCAAAGACAGCAGCATGAAATCTTGGCTACGGGAGGAGCTGGTCAAATGGGGAGTATACCCCAATACGAACAGAGGGGATGTCCAGGACGGCAAAGATGAGTCCCCCTCACAGAAGAAATAAAGTCAGAGAAATTCCCAAAAAGATTCAGCATGCCAACCATGACGCCATACAAGGGCCATACCGATCCCAAAACCACATTGAAGGCTTCGTCCTACTAAGGAGGTACAAGGGGTAACAGGGGACGCCATTTGCAAGTGTTCCCCTTAACTCTAGCCGGACCGGCCATTCTATGGTATAGAAGCCTAGCCCCAAGAAGCATCAGCAGCTTCGCACAACTCAGAAAGTCATTCATACGACACTTCAAGGGGGCTTGTGTCCCCAGAAAAACAATTGGAGAACTAAGGCTTATGAAACAAGGAGACGATGAACCATTGAAAATATTTATTGAAAGATACCACAATATGGTACTCGAAGTTGGAGGGTACGAATCCCCCGAGGCCCTGGAAAGTTTGAAAGGAGCCTTGAAAGTCGGAAGGCTATGGACCCACCTAAGGATCCAAGACACCCCGGACTACGCCACCGCCCTGGAGGTGGACCGAAAATTCGTTTTATTAGAGAACGAGGAGAAAATATCCCGAAAAGGGAACACCATCAGATGAAGAACCACAAGGGAAGGTGCCCCCCGCCGTGTAGAAAGAAGAATCCAGAAGACCATCCCCGAAGCACAAGGAGTTCAAACCACTGCACCGAGACAACCAAGAGAGAAGGGCGCCGACCCAAGTAAACCATGTGGTCGGGGAAGATGCATACATTCCCCTAAAGAAACCACTGGGACAAATGTCATGGAGATCCAGGGGAAAGGCCTCTTAGTAGAACCCGACCAAAGAAGATTCCCCCGGACAAAAGGAACCAAAAGGCTTATTGCGTACCCACCACAACTCCAGAGGACATGCAACAGACGGATGTAAAGATCTCGAGAACAAATGGAAGATCTTAGCACGAAACGGGATCTGAACAAATACATTGACCACGAGGTCATGACGGCCAGACAAAGAGCACGTGGCCGCAAAATCAATATCATCGCAGGAGGAAGAACACTGGCCGGAAACTCTAACCGGTCAAGGAAAGATTACAGCAGACTCGAGGACCAGACGTCTTAGAAACAGAGCAGGTCACAGGATCCAGGGAAGCCCGGTCGATACCGATAATGTTTACTGATGAGGATACCGAGGAGTAAGTTTCCCTCATGACGATGCATTGATATCAAGGCAATAGTCAGCGGGTCGGAGGTAGACAGAATCCTAGTGGACCCCAGGAAGCGCAGTTGACATAATTTCCAGAGAAGCACTGGACGACCTAGGGGTGGAATATGCAACCCTGACCAACGATAGCACTCCCTTGTACGGTTTCGGAGGATCAGCCGTCATCCCACTAGGAAGGATACAGTGGCAATGACTGTCGGGACATATCCCCGGACCCGAACAATCAGGACGGACTTCACTGTAGTGGACTGCATGAGCAGTTACCCAGGCCATCGTCGGACGACCTTCATGATGAAAACAAAAGCCGCGATGTCCTGTACCACCTGAAAACTGAAATTCCCCACCCGGGAGGGGATCAGAATCGTATGCGGAAGCCAGAAAACAGCTCGCAGCTGCTTCGCAACTCTCTCAACGAGAAACTCTCTGCATCAAAGAAGATACCGGAAAACGACAAAGAAGCCTGGGTGAAGAAGAAGGAAAACAGAAGCCCAGGGCCCGGCCAAACAAAAATGCCCGACTCGCTGCAGCTGAGGAGACAGAAGAAATAGAACTTACGGCCAGGAAAAATAAAGTAAAGATAGGGGAGGCCTGAGCAAGTCTCTACGACAAGATCTGCTAGAATGCCTGAAAGGATACCCGGACGTCTTTGCCTGAGGATACAATGACATGCCTGGGATCGACCCAAGATTCATCAATCACCGCCTAGCAGTAGATCCATCTCGCAAGCCGGCAGGCAAAAGAGAAGGAACTTCAATCAAGAAAGGAGTAAAGCAATAGCAGCGAGGTCGAGAAGAGTTACTAAAGGCAGGTCTCATCAGGGAGGCAAGGTACCGGATGGGTATCAAACGTGGTGTTGGTCAGAAAAAACAATGGCAAGTGGCGAATGTGTGTCGATTTCACCGACCTAAACAAGGCGTGCCCAAAGTGACAGTTTTCCTTTGCCGAACATAGACCAGCTAGTAGACACCACAACTGTCAAGAATTACTGGCTTCATGGATGCTTTCTCCGGATACAACCAGGTCAAAATGTGCCCTGCAGACGAAGAGAAGACAACTTCATCACAGATCAGGGACTTTACTGCTATAAAGTAATGCCCTTCGGGCCTAAAAAACGCGGGAGCAACACCTTTCAAAGGTTATAAACAGGTTTTCAAACCACTCATCGGCATTACAATGCTAGTTTATGTCGATGACATGATAACAATGTCGAAAGAACCAAGCAACCACATGGACGACCTAAAAGGACCTTCGAGCTTTTAAGAAGACACAACCTGAAACTCAATCCAGAAAAATGTACCTTCGGGGTAGCCTCAGGAAAGTTTTTAGGCTACATGGTGAGTGCCCGAGGATTGAAGCAAACCCACAGAAGATCCAGGCAATACTGGCCCTAAAGTCTCCCAAGACAGTGAAAGAAGTACAAAGTCTGACTGGTAGAGTGGCTGCGCTCAATCGGTTCATATCACGAGCAACTGACAAAATGCCACCCTTTCTTCAAAGTGATCAAAAAGCAAAAAAAGGATATCGACTGGACGTCAGAGTGCGAAGAAGCCTTCCAGCAGTTAAAGCAGTATCTGTTGCAGCCCCCACTCCTGGCAAAAAACCACTCCCGGGAGAAAACAGATATACCTATACCTGGCTGTTTCGGACGCCAGCACGCGTAAGTTCAGTACTTAATACAAGAAACCGACAAGATCCAGAACCTGTTTACTATATCAGCAAAGCCCTCTTAGACGCTGAAACCCGATATCCGGTACACGAACTGGTCGCCCTTTCATTAATGGCAGCTCGGAAATTGCGGCCTTACTTCCAGGCCCATCCTATCAAGGTATACACCGATCACCCCCTAAAAACAAATTCTGCAGCGGCCGGAAAGTTTCCGGCAGACTAGTAAAGTGGTCGGTCGTAGTAGAACTAAGTGAACACGACATCACCTACCTCTAAGAGCAGCAGTGAAGGGACAAGCCTTGGCGGATTTTGTCGCCGAATGTACCGACCCCCAGACCCTGGCTATAGAAGAGGACAAATGGGAAATGTCTGTAGACGGTTCGGCCAGCACACAAGGCAATGGCGCGGGAATCATCCTAAAAAGCAACAAAGAAGAAGAAATCCTACTCGCCCTGAAATTTTCTTTCATAGCGACCAACAATGAAGCAAAATATGAAGCAATACTGGGCGGTTTGAGACTATGCACGGTGCTAGGGATCCGAAATGTGGTAGTAAGGAGTGACTCACAGTTAGCCATTCAGCAACTAAAAGGGAGCATTTCAAGCGAAAGAGCCTAGCATGATGGCCTATCTGACCGAAGTACGAAAGTTAACAGGAAGATGGGGGATGTACGCTTCGAACAAATCCCGAGAGAAGACAATTGTGAGGCAGACTCCCTGGCACGGCTCGCCTCTTCAACAAAAGCCGAGCACCCCAGGATAATCCTTTGATTTACATCCGGGAAAGGAGCGTGGGGGAATCTAAAGTAGAAGTTCTAGATAAAGAAAGCAAAGAATCATGGATGCAACCCATCAGAAAATTATCGGAAACAGGAGAAACCACCAGAGGCCAAAACGGAGGCCAGAAAGTTAAGATACAAGAGCACCAAATTCTCCCTAATCAACGGGGTACTTTATCGAAGGGGTACTCGTCCCCCTCTTAAGATGTCTAGCAGAGAAGAAGAGGCCAAATTATGTGCTCAGGGAGATACATAGGGCATCTGCGGGAGCACGCCGGAGGTCGCTCAATTGCTTTCAAAGCCCTAAGACAAGGCTTCTACTGGCCGACCATGCACCAGGACGGCATAGAAGTGGCCCGCAAGTGCGAAGGATGTCAGAAAAATGCAAATCTCCACCACCAACCAGCCGAACAGTTAACCACGCTTCTCAGTCCCTGGCCGTTCTCCCAGTGGGGACTAGAATCATTGGGCCGATGCCACAAGGGAAAGGGCAGGCAAAATACGCCATCGTGGCCATAGACTATTTCACCAAATGGGTGGAGGCAGAGCCATTATCCACCATAACGGAGAAAAAAGCTACTGAATTCCTGAGGAAAAATATCGTTTGCCGATTCGGGATTCCCCGAGCCATCATCACTGACAACGGGAAGCAGTTTGACAGCAAAGGTTTCAGAAAACTCTGCAAGGACCTCCAGATTGCCCTAAGATTCACCACGCCAGCCCATCCCAAATCAAACGGACAAGTCGAGGCGACAAACAAAACCATCAAGGCTAACCTGAAAGCTCGGCTTGGATCCAGCAAAGGCCTATGGGTCGAGGAACTACCAGAAGTATAATGGGCGCACCGGACAACCTATAAGGACTCCACGGGAGAAACCCGTTCTCCTTAGCATACGGATATGAAGCTGTCATCCCGGCAGAGATCGGGGTGACCTCCCACAAGGTTCAGCACTACGAGAGTAAGCAGAATGAAAGGACTTATCAGAAACCACCTCGACTTGATCGAAGAGAAGAGAGAGAGGTCGGCCATAAAAACAGCAATCTACCAACATAGGATGGCCCGCTTCTACAATAAAAGGATTCGGACACGCACCTTCATCCCGGGCGACCTGGTGCTAAGAAAGGTCACCATAAATACTCGAAAGCCAGAGAAGGCTCCCTGGGAGCCAAATGGGATGGGCCCTACAAGGTGGTAAAAGTGGTGTGAAGCCAGGAGTGTACATCCTAGAACGGTTGGACGGCACAAGATTAAAAAAGCCATGGAACGCTGAGATGTTGAGGAAATACTTCCAGTGACTTTCCCTCCTCCTATCTGTTTACGGCAAACAAATCAGGGGACATGAATCCAAATACAGAAGCCTCTCTCAAAATGACCCACAGAGAGTTGTAAGAAGGGCAGTATGTCCCCGAGTATGAATAAAAAACTTTTTTTTTTCCAAACTCTCTCCTAAAAATAAAACTTTACAAAACCGTATTCAAAAAACTCGGGGACATGCTCACAACGACGATCCAAAGCTAAAGAACAACAAACTCGCAGCTACCTGACCACGGCTACCACCATAAAAATGCACAAAGTCACACCAGAATCGTTCGACTCCATACAAAAATTAAAGAACATAGATCTTTGAGAAACATAACATAAGGAGGGATATACCTTAATGTTTCAATCGACTCGGGACTGGATTACGTTCTGCCGAGGCCTCTTCATTAGTCGGCTCGGGGCTGGATTACGTTCCACCGAGGCTCTTCATTAATCGGCTCGGGGCTGGATTACGTTCCGCCGAGGCCTCTTCATTAATCGGCTCGGGACTGGATTACATTCCGCCGAGGCCTCTTCATTATTCGGCTCGGGATCGGGTTACGTCCCACCGAGTCACGCTTATTGGCCTGGGAACGGAACATTCCCCCGGCACCAAGTATCTCTCTTGGCTCGAGGTCCTCAGGGGCATGCTCGGCACATAGGATCCGTGAGAAGCATAGCACATAGAGGGATGATACCCCCGTGGCGATTGCTTACTCCAGTGTTACCGAGCATAAGGAAGAACATGCCCTTAATGTGTCGAACACTCTTTTGATCCTCACCTACCCGATGTAATGGATCCGTGGGAAAGCATAGCACGGGGGAGATGACACCCCCGTGACGATTGCTAGCTCCAGTGATACCGGAGCTAAGGAGAAATATACCCTTAGTAGCCCGGACACTCTTTGATCCATTCATCATCCGGATCCGCGAGAGACACAGCACGGGGATGCGTTGTGCCCCTGTGGCGTGTGCCTGCTCCAACGTGGTAAGGAGGAGCCCTCATACAATACACAGGCTCCCCAGTGAACCGACGTGTAGAGGATGTGCCCTCACCATTCAAACGCTCTACTGATCCAAATCCTGGGTCGCCGGGACACTGAATTGAAAGATTCAGAATTGTGTTTTGGAGACCTCGGATAGGACGCTGTCTTGAGGCATCCATGTTGTTGTTTATACTTGCAAAACATTTTTGGGATAAGTGCTAAGTCACCCCACCTTTTAATCTTATTTTCAAAGTTTTTTTGATTTATTTTATGCCGGACTGGCAAGGGGACGCCCGTGCCAGATTTAGTAGGGCGCCAAAGTCCCAAAGATTACTCGGCTCGGGGGATTTCATTCCGCCGAGGTCACTTGGTTATTCGGCTCGAGGCTGGATTCCGTTCCGCCGAGGCCGCTTGGTCATTCGGCTCGGGGCTGGATTCGTTCCGCTGAGGCCTTATGATTCATTCAGCTCGGGGTCAGGTTATATCCCACCGAGTCAAGCCCTTCGGACTGGGGACGTAACATTCCCCCAGGTCCAAGTGCCTTTCTCAGTTCGGGGTCGGGTTACGTCCCACCAAGTCAGTCTTCTTTCAAACTGGGGAGGTAACATTCCCCCAGAGCCCAATACTTTCACTCAGCTCGGGGTCGGGTTACGTCCCACCGAGTCAGTCTTCTTTCAAACTGGGGAGGTAACATTCCCCCAGAGCCCAAGTCTTTCACTCAGCTCGGGGTCGGGTTACGTCCCACCGAGTCAGTCTTCTTTTAGACTAGGGAGATAACATTCCCCCAGAACTAAGTGTCTCACTCAGCTCGGGGTCGGGTTATGCCCCTCGAGGCTCATGTTGACCCCCGAAGGGCCTCAAAGTGTTCGATGACAAGAAACTCAAAAAAAAAAAAACAAAAAAGGGAAAAGAAAGTAAATACATAAAGAGAGCATACAAAGTCATTACAAAAAAAAAGGGAAAGTTAAAGTGTACACAGGGCCCCGGTCGGGTTACCCTTTCTCAGTCAGCCCGCACAGGGGCGGGAATTTCTTCCTCAGCTAGCCCGGACGGCGGAAGGATCGGCTCGACCTCAGGAGGAGGAACAGCGGCTTCAACAACATGAGAGACCTCTGCTTCAGGGATGGGATGAGGGATCTCAAGACAGTCCTCGCCGGAGGCAGGAACATCAGGTCGTCCTTCTTGGGAAGCCCGGAAGCCGGAACAACCGAAATCGGGTCGGGATCCATCACCTCATCGGGAGGAGGAGAGAGCCATTTCCGGAACTCCTCCTCAGAAATATCCCCCTTGCAAAAGCTGATGGCCGCATAAATAGGATCCATATTCAGACTTGGCAGCACCATCGGTATTAGTTCAGCACAGTCACCAACCCCCTCAAGGCGGATGGCATCCTTCTCGGCCTCAAGATCGGCCTCTCTCTCCTCAAGCTCGGCCTCTTTCCTCTCAAGATCGTCTCGGGTCCGTGCCATCTGTTCGTCCTTGGTTTTCAACTTGGCCTCAACGCTTGTTACCTTCCCTTTCAAAATGCCAATCTCAGATTGGGCGACTTTCAAATCCTCCCGGGCAGTGTCGGCAAGTTTTCGCTCCAACGCGGCAGCAGCCTTGAGAGCCTTGTTTGTTTTGAAGTTCTCAATTGCAGTCGATTCGTGGTTCTTTATCACCTCCTCCCGATCGGCCAGTTTAGCTTCCACTTCTGTAAGGCGATTCTGAAGTCTCTGGGCCTGACCACCCTCGGACAATAGACTCAGAATGAGGTCCTTATTCTTGGCCATGAGGTAAGTAGCCTGCACAAAAACAAAGAAGTCAAGATATAAGATAAAGAAGACCGAGACCCGAAATCAGAAAGAATAGGAGTAAAACTACCTTTGCCATTTGAGAGCTCATCTCGGTCACCAAGGCTTCAGGAGGGATATCCTCATATCTCGAAACCTCCCCCGGAGGAATCACCTCGGCCAATTCATTAAAAGCCGGCACTAGATGGGAAGTAGCCTCCCGGATGCCTTCTCCCAAATCATCCACCCCGAGGATCACAGAACCTTTTCGCTTCTTGGAGGAGCCCTCAGATGATTTTTTCCCCCGACGGGCGTCTTTCTTCTTGCCCTGCACAGGCTCCTCCTCCTCCAACTCAGTCTCCTCGGCCCCAAACTGACGCCTCCTTTTCCTAAAAGGCTTCGGCGGACTGACCATCCGAGCAGATCCTGATAACTGCACACCAGATGGAGAGGATGGATCCCGAGTAGCCGGCTGAGCCTTCCTTTGAGGTACCCTCCCAACCGCAACGGATTCAGGCTGTGCTCGGGAAGTTCCAGTTTCAGCATGGCCAGTTTTCTTCATGGTGCCGGCCAACCGCTCAAGATACTTCGGCCTCTTTGACATACCTACAAAAAAAGGGGGGAAGACAAAGAAAGAAGGAAATCAGGACCCGAGCATACAGTAAAGAGAGAGGAAAAAAGACATCAAACGTGATAAATAAATAGGGAAGTCAACTAAAAAGTCAGCGAACATCTACCTATCCGACCCGAGACCTCCGAAGGGACAATCCGAGTAAGGCCAGACTCAACAAAAGCCGCATCATTAACCAACTCCCTCCAGTGGGCGGCATACCGACGAGCCCAGACTACCCGTTTCCATACCCTATGGAAACCTTGGGAGCATCCCTCCAACAGGCTAGGAGGAATAGAAAAGAAGGGGTAAGAGTCCAAACAAACAAAAAAAAAAACTAAGGAAAGCTAAAAGTTGATCTCCTAACCTCCCGCCCTGAAGATATCCGGTACCAAGAATTCCCCTTCATCCGACCTTAGGGACCGTCCCCAATCCCCAGTGGCCCAGAACCAGAGATCTTTGAAATTCTTATTGGAGTCAGGAAGCTTTTGGACGACATTCGACGAGCTGTCATAAGCGAAAAGGTAATACCATCCGTGGTACGACCTAGGATTGGCCTTCAGCCGGTATAACCTCTTCACCTCTTCAAGAGAAGGCTCGCCGAGTCCTGCCCGATGCCAAGCCACATACAACCCGGCCAAAATCCTCCAACTGTTTAGACTCAACTGACAAGGAGCGATCTCCATCTCGGCCAGCATCCAAGCAAAGTAAGGTTGAACCGGCAGCCGCAACCCACACTCGAAAAAAGCAGGATGAAGTACCACCGAGCCCTCGTCAGGTTGACTAGCGCGATCCATCAGGCCGGGAACTTCAAGGGCTATATCTATCGGAATATTATATCGCTGTCGAAGTAGTGCGAGGTTATCTTCAGTTATCTTGGAAGGACGGTTCATATCCAGAGCCGACGAGCCAAGATCACCGGACTCTGGATCCTTCCGAGGAACCATTTGATGGTAAGAATCTTGTTCGATCTCAGAAGGAGTAGGGGTAGTATCAAGGTCTTCTACACTGGGTGCCCCCGAGCCCGAGGAGAGCTCTTCAGCAGGGGGAGTTGAGAGTTTAGCAGGATTTTCAGGGGAAGAACTGTTGTCAGACATCCCTGACATCCGAAAAACAAAGAAGGAAGGGGAAGTCAGTCTATAACTAAAGAACTACTCAGGTTTCTTCCGTCTTAGCTAAAACAGGTGGGTTCTAAAAGTGCCCTAAAGAAAAATCCAACAGAGCCTTAATTCGTTCCCTAGCAACATTAAAAAAAAACAGCAAGATTCACAACACAAAAAGGGAAGAGGTCGTTCAGAAGACTTACTTGTTCTTCTCAGAAAAGCCGGAGGTTGTGCAGTACGGTTTGCCCGTCCCTTATGTTCGCAGCGGAGAGAAAGAAAGCCCGCGGTTGAACTCCGAGAGCACTGAGTCGAGCGAGTCACGGAAATGTTTTCAGGAAAGACGGAGAAATTGCCAAAAAAAAGAATGAACAGTGAAAGCCTCGCCTTCTTATAGTCATGGCCAGGACGCTCGTGGCCGTTGGATCAAAAGGAGGAACCCGGATAAACGCCAAGTGTCGACTGCAAAAGAGGTCTGCCAAATTTAAACAGACGGTTGAGATCAGCGCACTGTGAGACGCCTCTACACGGTCGATTCGTTTCCTTTTTGGCGGGAACCTGACGGATGTTCGACAAGTGTCAAAACTAGAAGAAAACCTAAAGATGATTTGATGGGCATTTAAACAGACGTGACTGTTGCGCGTCTCAAGAAAAGGCGTTTGAGAAGAGGCGACGCGACATATTGATTCCACACCGGGTCGACCCCCAACAATTTAAATCGGCACACCATCTTTATATAGTTCCCGGCACCAACTTGCACACTCGTTGGAACCGAGAACTAGGGGACAGATGTTGATGGTGTTTTCAGGCACTATGATATTTAAAAACAGCACGACGAGGACAGAAGGGTAATTCCCTGCTTTGTTGAGATCATTAAATCCAACCCGACCACTTGGCAATAAAAGAACAAACATCATATGGTTTCAGACCGACCACACAGATATATACCGAGCACTTTATGACCGGCTACCGATCACTTGGGGTCAGATAGCCGGACACTATCAGGTCGACAGCATCATTCTCAGCATAAAGGATTATCGTGACCGATCTCATGAAGACCGACCAGACAGGCGAGATATGCTCAAGATGATGACACCCTATTCTTGCAGATAAGATAAACAAATTATCCTACTCTCACAGGGAAATGAAGTCAGAATCCAAAAAGAAATAAGAAAAGAGAAAGCAACGTTGGATTAGAAATCCTCACAAGAGGAGAAGACTGAGTTCAACTAGGATTTCTTATGCAAATAGGAGTCTGATTTCTGTACTATTATAAATAGGAGGGCAGAGTATGTGTAAGGGGCATCAAATTGAGTGATCAGAATCATCAAGCTCTGACTTGCAAACACAAAAAAGAGCTGAGAAGAGTATTTGAGTAATAAAAAGTATCATCCTGTTTTTGTCCGTGGACGTAGGTCGAATCCAATTCCACCGAACCACGTTAAATCTCCTTGTCGATTGGTGTGTTTATCTGTCTTTTGCTAAATTTGCCTTTGGTCCCCCATAACCAAACAAATTCACTGTTGAAGGAGGATTCCCTCGGAGGTGATATTCCCGTATTGCCCTGAGACCAAAATCCGCCGTCAACACATATCATCCCATAATAAATCTTTAATGTCTTGTCCATAACTCTTTGCCTCTTCATGTAAAGCTTTTGCTCACAATTGGATCAGTAACAACATTGGCACTCCCATGTAGCTGATGAAATCCAATTGCATGCATGAAATCAAAAATAATTTTGGTGGAGGATCAATTTTGTTGAAAATTTGAGCAAATCTCCAAAATCCTTTAGGTGATATCTACTCATTTGTTGACATTTGAACCATTATTTTGGCTATAAATTGAGAGCTAATTTAGAGCTCAAATCATTCCCAACAAGAAGCTTCAAGTAAGAGAGCTTAGAGTGTAAGCTCAAAGTAAGAAAGGTTAGAGAGTGTGGTTAATGTGTGATGTTTTTTGTACAAGTTTTGTGATACATGTAAATTCTATTCAAGTAATAATATAGAGTATTTATTTTTCCTCACAAAACACTCTTCAGTGATCAGAGAATCACAACAAGTGATATTAGTAGCATTAGTTATATGTTGGGGATCCTTGAGGTGAAGAACGATACTCGGTTCAGAAAATTCGGGTTTCGGAAAAGTTCTAAAAAATCTATTTTGAGCATACCATCAGATTTTTCACGTCGAGACGAGCACATTGGTATTTTTTGACGATCAAATGGATACTGGAGGGCTCTGGATGCACCAAGCAAAGAGTCTCTATGCGCTGCCACTTTTGCCACGTGCTGCACGCGTCGCATAAAGGTTGAAGATGAAACACGTGTCTGCCACATCAGGATTCCGATGCAGTCAGCCGCCACATCAGCATTCTGGTACGGTCAGCAGCATAGTCAGCTGCCACATCAGAAAATCTGGTACAGTCCACGAACATATCATCGCCACATTAGCAAACCTGGTAAATTTTATTGAGCCCCTTGATGTCTCTGAAATTTATATTTTCGCCCCCATAAGTTTTAGAAATATATAATTCGACCCATATGTCGGATTTGGATTCACGAAGAGTCAAATCCATCATTTTCGACCGTTTTGAATGTAACGGTGACCTCCAATTTGTGAAAATCAGCCATAATTTTTTCTTATTTTCATTTTAAATTTTAAACTAAAAATGGAAATGGAAAATTCATCTTCTGGTGCGATGATCAAGATGACAACAACTAATTACCCCCTCTCGAGGTCTCGGATGAAGAGAGTGACTGGAATAAACTCAATAATAAAACTCTCGGTTAGATGAGGCAGTGGATTTGCAACAATGTCTTCCACCACGTAGCACATGATACAAATGCTTACGAAATGTGGATGAAGCTGGAAGGCATGTACCAGGCCAAAACAGCTCGAAATAAAGCCATATTAATACGAAATTTGGTGAATTTGAAACTACAGATTGAACTTCCATTGCAGAACACACTAATGAGTTTCATATGTTGTGGCAGATGTGGAATCCCTAAGGTCGGATCGGTGCCCCACATTGGAAGTGGGTCTAACCCATTGATATCTAGCATGGGTGTATTTTTAAATTATTTTATAGAATAATATATTCTGTTACGAGTCCGTAGGAAAAATCAGGGACTAAATCAGAGTCCGGAAACTCCGAAACGGAAAAAATGAAGTTTCAGTGCTCATGGGAAATAGCTCTTGACGCTTTGCGACGGGTGTACTTGGGAGTCATGACGCCCAATCTGCGAATGTTCGACATCGCGATGCCCAAGAGCTAGCGTCATGATGCCCAAGGGTTAGTTTAGGGACGCCCTCAGCTCTGAAAGTTGAGTATCGCGACGCCAAGGATCAGAGTCACGACGCCGCCTTATGCAAAATGTTGGCAGTGAGAAAATTTTCCTTGAATATAAAATAGAATGGTAGCCAACAAACATACATGTATTCTAAGTACATATACACATTTCTTTGAATCAAAATATAAACCAAAATAGAATCCACAATGTAATGACTCATAAACAATTTTAGGTCACTCAAAGGTGGTCAAGTGATTCTAGAATGGTAGTCATAGCTCCAAGCTATCATCTAGAGTTTCAAACTCTTATTTAATATTTCATGTGTATGAACCACTTCCTAATGCAACGGAAACACGTTAGTCACCGGGGATCAGACTAGAAAAACTTTTCTGCCCTTTTCTCCTTAAGGCCGAATCCGACTAGCTCTCCCACTTAAATTTTACTTTTGTTTTTAACAAAATTTCAGCTCTGGAACAGCCCCCGAACAGTGGTATAAATCTGGACTGTTTTGGACCCGAAATGTGCCCAGCTCACTGCTCAAATCAGCCCTTGTTTATGTCAATTGTCACTACATTTCATGTCTGATTTTTCAGTTAAAATCATCTCCAACACAGTCCTAAAACACTCATATATGTTCCCCAAAAATTCTGGATCAAATGGAATTTGAACCGAGCACTATTATAAATTTTTCGTGTGCGGCGGTGATCAAAAAATTGCTCACTGCCATGTGATGTTTAGATGGAGAAGATGGTGATTTTTAGTACGACACCAAATAGCCTTATGTTCTATATCTCGTTACAAAAGAAAATATGGTGGGCTATCCTCACAAACAAATTTCTAAACTCTTTGGAGATTAAGTATCACACTAAATATGTTTTTTTGGTTTTCTTTTGTTCTTCTTTTCTTTTCTCAACACTTGAGAGAATTCTAAGAGCAATAGAGATGGTGGCTAGGGTTTAAATGAGAGGCTTAGGAAAAAAGAAAAACACTTTCTCTTTTTATACCTAGGGTTATTAATTTTCAAAATCAAACCCCACTAGGTAATAATCGGACATGCTAGGTTTTTTTCAAAAAATGTTATAACAGATCATTTACTTTCCATAAAGACAAAGATGTTATAAAATAAATATGTTCTCACCTTTTAAAAAGGTGTAACTACCAAAATCAATCCAAGGGTTTCCAAAACCCATATTTGGAAATTCCAAATTTAACCTTTATTGAATTATATATAACATAATTTAATAACTTATACTAAATAATTATCTTATAATCATTCATCATAAAAACCATATATTAAACTTTAATATATAGTTTCAAGTGTGACAAAATAATATTATTAATCATATTAATAATATATATTATACATATGGAAGTATATAATTGGACTATCCAATTATATTTAATCTGATACAATATATCGAGGTAGCACGGAGACCAAATAGACCTATGGTTCCGAACTCCAATACTCCCGGAATATTAATTAAACTCTTAATTAATTATTCTGAATTATTAACTCCGAGTTATTCCACTGAAAATTCAAAGTTGCACTCTCGTTGTTGTATATAGATAAATTAAGGTGAACCACGTCGGTGTCCATCGATATAGTCATTACAGACGGATTGGTTCTTCATGAGTATCTCGTAATTAGAGATGGATCATAATGTCTGTTATACCCCTTTAATTATTTTTACCTTAAGTACCATTGATTCTCTTATGAATTATTTATCAATAACCATTATGAATGTTAATCTTTCTATTCGTAATAGAAAGACTCGAGCGCTCTAATCGTTCAAGTACCGAATCAACCCTTAAGGAAGATACTGCTATACTTCTCGCAAGAAGGAGTGAACTCCATATCTATGTAAAACGTCCGCAGCTACATACCAAACTATGTCCCCAAATTACATAGTTATTGGTCGGGATTACTACACCAACTTCACCTTTGTAAATCAAAGGACATAACCTGCCATGCAGGAGTTCGTAGTACCCTTAAGATTAAAATGAATCTATATATGACCATCTAGTAGATCGAAATGAGTTTCTTTATTTAACGGATATTTTAATAAACTAATTTTTATCTGGGTCCAGTCCTATATGATCACATCATATAAGGTGCCTCCATTCTCATGTCCCCACATGGATGATCTCGTATCAAGGTCGCCATCCAAATAGAGAATGGGCCGCAATTATAGATAAGCCATAAATAAAGTACCCTCTTTGTTTGTTCTCTATGGACTATTTTAGATTACTAACTTCGGACTTAAATAATCTTGTGTATTACACTCATACACTAAGTCTGGAGGTACATGAGTAATCTAGGGTAAACAAGATAATTTAAAATATGTGATATTAAAAAAACACTTTGAAAAATGAATAATGCATCATTTTATTTCATAAAATATAATTATGTTTTCATTACATGAAGCTCTAGGGCATATATCCCGAAAATCTCCCACTTGTACTAGAGAAAATGGGATATGTCACGTAATCCTAGACCATCTAGGTGACCTTTAAACACTGTAGTCGATAAGGTCTTTGTAAACGGATAAGTCAAGTTCTCTGTAGATGCAATCTTCATGACAAAAATATCTCATCTCTGCATTATCTCCCTGATGAGATGATTTTTTATTTCTATATGCTTTCCCTTTTTATGGCTTCTTGGCTCTTTGGAATTCGCCACTGCACCACTATTATCTCAATAAAACATATTTGGTTTATCCATATCTGGAACAACTTTCAAATTTCCCAAGAATTTCTGGATGCAGACTGCTTCCTTAGCTGTTTCGCAAGCTGCTACATACTAAGCCTCCATAGTGGAGTCAGAAATACCAGATTGCTTTATACTCCGCCATACAATGGCCTCACCACCTAGGGTAAACACTGATCCATATGTTGATTTCCTATAATCGACATCCGTCTAAAAATCGGATTCAGTATATCCCCTTAGAATCGTATCCTCACCAGAATACAAAGGCATATAATTTCTCGTTCTCTTAAGATACTTGAGAATATGTCTCACAGCCACCCAATGATCCAATCATGGGTTAGACTGAAACCTACTAACTACTTCCACTACAAAGTAGATGTCCGGTCTCGTGCATAGCATAATATACATGAGACTACCTAATGCTGAGGCATATGAGGTGTATCTTCTTTCCTCAAATCCTTGAGGTGTATTAGGAGACTGTTCTTTCGACAAATGAATTCTATGTCGATAAGGCAAATCGCCTTTCCTAGAATTCTGCATCCCAAATTGCATAAGGATATTGTCGATGTAAGATGCCTGAGACATAGTTAACAGTCGTTTCTTACGATCTCGAAGAATCTGGATCCTAGGAACATAACTAGCCTCTCCCAAATCTTTCATTTGGAATTGGTTAGTTAGCCAAGTTTTCACGTCCGATAATATCTTTACATCATTCACAATGAGTAAAATATCATCGACGTATAAAACGAGAAAAACCACATTTCCGTCAATGACACGCTTGTATAAAGAAGGCTCATCAACATTTTGGTCAAAATCATAAGACTTGATCGTGGTATCAAATCTTATGTTCTAAGATCGATATGCTTCCTTAAGTCCATAAATGGACCTTTGCAGCTTGCAAACCTTTTAATTTTGACCTTGGGCTATGAACCCCTCCAGTTGTACCATATAGATACACTCATCAAGATTGTCATTCAAGAATGAAGTCTTGATGTCCATTTTCCAAATCTCATAGTCATAATATGCGGTAATGGATAAAAAAGTACAGATGGATTTGAGCATGGCTACTGGCGAGAAAGTTTCCTTATAATCTACTCCCTCTTTCTAGGTGAATCCCTTGGCCACTAACTTAGCCTTGAAGGTCTGAACCTTCCCATCTGCTCCCCTCTTTCTCTTGTAGATCCACTTGCAACCTATAGACTTTACCCTATCAGGTTGGTCTATAAGTTCCCATACTGAGTTTGAGTACATAGACTTCATATCAAGGTTTATGGCTTTGAGCCATTCCTCTTTATCAGAATCATCCATTGCACTACGATAGGTCAATGAATCATCTAACTCGTCGCTGGAGGTGACAAATTGTGCCTCTCCAACTCCTACATAGCAATCAGGTTGTCATACAACCCTCCCACTGCATCTAGGTGGTAAATTATTCTAACATACTTACATCTGACTCTCAGATGTCGAAGGTGATATGTCTTTGTCAACTATTATTGACGATGTCGTGTTGGTCTCAAACCAGAAAGTAACTCATCGAGTAACACCTTACTATAAGGTTTGAACTCCCCAATATAGTCATCTTCTAGAAACATAGTGTTTGTCGATATAAGCACTTTGTTATCTTCAGGGCTATAAAAGAATCAACCCAGAGTCTCCTTAGGATAGCCTACAAATAGGCACACCTGTGAATATGGCTCCAAATTAGTAGGCTTATTATTCAGAACATGTACTGGACACCCTCATATGCAGAAATGTCGTAAACTAGCTTTAAGACCAATCCACAACTCTAAGGGAGTGTTAGGAATAGACTTAGATGGAACTATATAAGGATATATATATATATATATATATATATATATATATATATATATATATATATATATATATATATTGATGTTTGCAATGCATACCCCTAGAATGAACCAGGTATTGAGCTATAACTAAACATAAATCTTATCATGTCTAGTATGGTCTGATTTCTCCTCTCTGCAATACTATTTTACTGTGGTGTTCCAGTGTTGTGAGCTAAGATATTATCCCATGCTTAACTAAGAATTCCTCAAAATATCTATCAAGGTATTCTCCTCCACGATCTGATCATAGAGTTTTGATCATCTTACCTAACTAGTTCTCAACCTCCGCACAATATTCTTAGAACTTTTCAAAAGTATATGACTTGTGCTGCATTAGGTAAACATACCCATATCTAGAATAATCGTCAATAAATGTAACGAAATATTCATAACCACCTCGACCTCTTACATTCATCGGTCCGCAAACGTCTGAATGTATTAGCTCAAATGGTTTATTGACTCTTATAACTTTTCTAGTAAAAGATATCTTGGTCATCTTTCCTTCTAGACAAGATTCGCAGACTGGTAATGTTCCAAGCTTTAACTGGTTTAAAGCTCCATTCTTTATCAAGCTATCTATCCGGTCAAGGCTGATATGACCAAGTCTAAGGTGCCACAGATATGTGTTGTTGTGATATTTTATATCGTACCGCAAGTGTATAGTGTCAAGTTTTAGTAATGATAAGTAAAAGAGTATCGAACGCACAAAGATTTATTCAACTCACACTAAGTACTATAATTAGTAAACCTAACTCTATTTAGAAACAATTAAATTTAGACTAAAAAATTGAATAAACAAGGTAGTAAAACGTTGATAAAGATAATCCAAGAAGATAGAGATTCTAGAGTCTGATTTCACCTAATTACCCCCTATGTATTTTTCTTGCCAATCAATTTTTATTTAGTTACATTGTTTATAAGCCAAGAACCCTAAATTATTCTAACTCACTCTCCCGAGCACCGAGTGAATATATTTTCAATTACAGACTTCTATAGCCCTATAAAAATCTTGTAATTAATAATTCCTTACGCTTTGTGATTCTTTGTTAATGACTTCAAAGAGATTATAGATTCTCCAAACTCTATAATACTCATAGTTTATATTCTCTATATATTATTCAAAATCCCTCTTTCCCGAGTGATAGATTCTAAACATGCATCATCTCAATTTGGGGCCAACAAACAAGAAGTATTAAACACAAGAGAATATAAAGAAACTGATTCAAAACTTTATAACAATTAAATTGCCAATCAACACATAGGTTCAAGCATATGTTACATCATCCTCTAGAATAATAGAGTTAGTTCATGACCAAATAATAAAACAATGAAAGCATGGTCATGAATCTAATATAAATCATTAGAGTTAAAGAAAGAAACTAGAAGATTAAACCCGAATCGAATCCCTTCATCTTCAGACGTCATCGCTTTCGTCTCATCTTTTCTCTCTTCAATCTTCCTCTTTGGATCTCTCTAAAATATGTGTTTTGAACTTTTGAGTTGTGTATTAGCCTCTTTTTTTAAGGTTTTGGACGTAATGTTATATTTATAGGAAACCCTGGAGTCCTACTTTGTATATGCTACTGCTTATTGTGAAGAGTTTGAATTTTCGTCGCAGCGTCACGATACCAGAAGTTAGCGTCCCGGTGCCAAATCCTCGGGATAATTGTATTAAGTTACATTGGGCGTCGTGATGCCACTCTTTTTCCCATGATGCATATTTTCAGCTTGTTTCCGTTTTTCCCGCGTACTTCTGTTGCATCCATAAGCTCCCTAAACCCGTACAATTTCTCTAAATCCATGCTCTAATGCTCCCTATCAATAAAACACTAAACAACTCCAAAGTATATTAAATCACATGGAATCTAATAAAATAATAAGGTGATGATGTATGAATACATGTGTATAAATCACACTTATCATAAAACCCCAAACTTACAATTTTGTTAGTCCCGAGCAAAAGACTAAATAAAAAAAAAATAAAAAATAAACAAACGGAAGCAATAAAGTTAACTAAGCCACATTAGTAGGGATCACGATTGCATAGCGTATGCAACAAGCCTTTAAATCCCTAGGCGAACCTAATAAACGAGTTACAGTCTCGTGAGGGCTTACAAAGACGACACCCATAAACGTCATTCACAAACATACAATCATGCAAAAATAATAAAAGAAAATAAAATAGTCCCGGCAGTTACACATAATATTGTCCTCAAAGAATGATTACTAATGAAATCAAAGAACTTCCAAAGTACTCAATGTAACTTAAATCCAAGTTCTTGAATAAATCATCTAAGTCAGACTCACAGTGTGTGTGTGTAAGGGTTCATTCACAACTTAGATCTTAAGTAAGCCAACTCAATGATTTCGTCTCAAAAATTGAGATCTGATGGGTCAAACCAACCTAGATATCTCAAAATTACTATGTATTTGCCTTTCTTTGCTCAGTATGATATGATTTTTTTTCTTCTTTTTCCTTTTTTCATTTTTTTCAACACACTTAACCTTTAAGGTAGCATTTCTCCTCATGGTGGTCCTAACACTCGCACATGAATAGCTTCACGCTTATCGGTTATAGGTGGTTTACCTTTTTCTTTTTGTCGTTTAGTTCTTTCAAAAAAAAATTTCTTCCATTTTCTTTTATTTTTAACCATACCATACATCATAACACTAGCATATTGAGATATATATCTAAGCAAACGGTCATTCATCGGTAAATAATTTCTTCAACTAGTCACTTTACCAACTACCTAGGTTCTTACTGCTAAAAACCTATTGTTAAGTGCTTATGGGTCTAACTTAGATTGCCTACTCAAGGCATCAGATAAAAATCAATTAGGAACTTATCATTTTTAAGACTTCATCGAAAGCAAACACAATTCATCATTAGACTTATGTTAAACTAGAAAAGACTTTAAAAAAAGTATTATTATTATTATTTATTTTGTAAATAACATGAACTATCACTACATGCACACACCCCCAAACTTAAAACTTGTATTGTCCTTAATGTAAGAAAAATATAAAGAAACAAGAGTGAGGAACAACACTACCGTGCATGAATTTGATCAGGCTTCTGCTGGTCAAAATTTGGTGGCGCGGACTGTGTGGTTTGCTCTAATACCTACATAAATGCACATGCAAACTAATAAACAAGCAAATATCACAAAATAAAATAAAAATAAAGTAAAGGAAATAAAAATAAACAAATGCAAGGGTTGCCTCCCCGCTAGTGCTAAGTTTAACATTTTTAGCCAGACGCAATCACCCAAATGGTCATGGTGGCTTCAATATAGCGGACCAGACAATCTCATGGGCTTTCTTATTTGGTATCCACTGGTTGTTATGACATGAAAAAGATAGCATGGCAGGCTGTGGTAATTTATCTTTGGATGGTCCTCCAGGGTCTACTGATGGTTGAAATGTTTGACAGACCATGTGGAAAAATTGACTTGACCACTTTTTAAGCTTCCTATGGATCATCTTCAAGTGAGCACTGACTCTAGATTTCCTCTTTTTGCGGCGCTTTGGGAGTGGTTTTAGGTCTAGCTGTGGAGAATCTTCTTTTATGCACGGCCGCACTATGCTCGTAGGTTGCTGAAATACTGAGTCACCCTGCGTGTTTGCAACTCCATTCTCTACAATATCTATACTGTGAAATTCTGCATCACCTTGAGGAGTCAGCTTGAACTCTCATTTTTAATTCACCTTTCTACACATCAATGATCGCTCTGCCGATTTCCAAGAAAGGTCTCCCAAGGATGATTGGGACGTCATGGTCCTCCTCCATATCAAGAACAAGTAAATTTACAGGAAAGTAAAACTTATCCTCTACTATTCCTCGTGGGTAGGTGAGAGAGATATCTTCTAGTTGCAATGTGAAAGTGGTTGGCTTTGCCTCACATATGCCTAACTGTTTGTAGATGAATAAGGGCATGAGATTGATATTTGCACCCAAATCGCATAACGTCTTACCAAAATATCGATTCCCGATAGTGCATGGTATAGTAAAGCTGCCAAGAGCCTTCATCTTTAGGGGAGCTTCTTATTTATAATGGCACTACACTCTTTATGAGTGCTATTGTTTCAAAATTAGCCAGTTTCCTCTTCTTAGACATCATCTTCTTCATAAACTTCACATAATTTGGCATTTGTTCCAAAACATCTACGAATGGGATGTTTATATGGATCTTCTTAATGATATCTAGAAACTTGGAAAACTGAGCATCCAACTTCTTTTTTTAAAAACTATGAGGGTATGGCAAATGTGTCTTCAGGATAAGATGTGGCTTATATGGAATTACTACTTCATTTTTCTATTCTTTCATCATTGTTTCCTCTTGAATTGTTGCTTCTTTGCCTTGCCTGCCTTGGTCCTGAGAGGTATCTTTAGTCTCTTTTCTGATCCTGAGGGTTATGGCTTGACACTATTCTTTGGGGTTTAGCTCAGTATTACTAGGAAATGCCCATTTCTATTGATTAGCCATTGAATAAGTAATTTGCCCAATCTGCACTTCCAATGACTTCATTGTTGCCCCTATATTGCCCATATGTGTTTCAATATTGTTCAACCTCGACTCATTCTTCTCAAATCTCTCTAACGTTTTAGCAACAAAAGTGCTCATGAGGTCTTCTAAGGAAAGTTTCTGCTCAGCTCTTTGATTATTATAGCCAGTAGGAGGTTGCAAGACATTCTCTGTATTGGCATATAAAAAGTTCGGATGGTAATAGTCAGGCATAAGATTGTCTCTATAGTTTTTGAAGTTATGATTGTTCACATATTGGACTTGCTCATATCCTTCGTCAAGTAAGATCATTCTATTACCAACAGCAGCTTCAATAGTTGGTTAGCCCTGTTGAGTGGTCAATGACACTAGATGAGTCGTGAGGGATGACACTTGAGCTATAAGTGTAACAATATGATCTACCTTATACATACCAGCCACTTTAGTGACAGTAGATTGTTCACTCGGCCATTGGAAATTATTAATGGCCATATCCTTTAGTAGAGCATAGGCATCTTCAGCAGATTTCTTGAAAATGATTCCTCTAGCAACTGCATCGACCATAGTTCTATTTGGACCATTCAATCCATTATAGAATAACTAAATCTGAACCCAGTCTTCAAAATTGTGATGCGGGCTCCTCTTAAGTAGATCTTTAAAGCGCTCTCAGGCCTCATACAAATTCTCATTCTCCAACTGCCTAAATATGCTAATTTTTGTTCTCAGTTGAGTTGATTTAGCTAGTGGAAAGAACCTCACAAGGAATGTTGTAGCCATATCCTTCCATGTCATGATGTTCCTCATCGGAAAAAATTGTAGCCAACCTCTCGTTTTATCCCTTAAAGAGAATGGGAACAAGTATAGCCTAATGGTCTCTTTAGTGACTCCATTCATCTTTATTGTATCTTCCATCTCCAAGAACATCCATAAATGCACGTTGGGACCATCTACAGCTGAACCCCAAAATTGGTTCTTTTGAACCATATTGATTAATGCAGGTTTCAGCTCAAAATTGTTGGCATTGATTGGTTGATGGACAATCCCAGAGTAGTTATCATCAATGATTGGTTTAAAGTGATCTCTGATTGCAACCTGTCGTGGGTTGTTCTCTATATTTTCAGCTGTCATTGCTTCTTTTTCAATATTCCTTTCGTTCCTTAGTCTCATCGATGTTCTTTCTATTTTTGGATCAAACAGAAGCGAGTCAAGACTTGTGGATCTTCGCATTCACTGAAGCACAGAAATAGAAGAAAAAGTACCAAAATAAAAATCAAAATAACAATAAAAAAATAAAAATAAAAATCTAAATCTAAATCTAAATTAAAGCTGAGGTTATTTGGTAATAGTATTAATGTGAATTAAATTAACAATCCCCGACAACGACGTCAAAAACTTATTGTGATATTTTCTATTGTACCGCAAGTCTGCGGTGTCAAGTTTTAGTAAAGGTAAGTGTAAGAGTGTCGAACCCATATGGATTGTATTCAACTCACATTAAGTACTATAATTAGTAAACCTAAATTTATTTAGAAGCAACTAAATTTAGATTAAAAACTAAATAAACAAGATAGTAAAATGTAAAACGTTGATAAAGATAATCCAAGAATAGAGAGATTATAGAGTCTGATTTCATCTAACTATCCCCTATGTATTTTTCATGCCAATCAATTCTTATTCAGTTACATTATTTATAAGTCAAGAACCCTAAATTATTCTAACTCCCTCTTCTGAGTGCCGAGTGAATATATTATCAATTACAGACTTCGATATCCCTATAAAAATCTAGTAATTAATAATTCATTACGCTTTGTGATTCTTTGTTAACGACTTCAAATGGATTATAGATTCTCCCGAACTCTATAACACTCCTAGTTTATATTCTCTAGATCTTATTCAAAATCCCTCTCTCCCGATCGATAAATTCTAAACATGTATCATCTCAATTTGTGGCCAACAAACAAGAAGCATTAAACATAAGAGAATATAAATAAACTGATTCAAAACTTTCTAACAATTAAATTTGCAATCAACATATAGGTTCAAGCATAGGTTACATCATTCTATAAAATAATAGAGTTAGTTCATAACCAAATAATAAAATAATGAAAACATGATCATGAATCAAACAGAAATCATTAGAGTTAAAGAAAGAAACTAGAAGATTAAAACCGAATCGAATCCCTTCGTCTTCAGATGTAACCACATTCGCCTCATTTTTTCGCTCTTGAATCTTCTTCTTTGGATCTCTTTAAAATATGTGTTTTGAACTCTTGAGTTGTGTATTAGCCTCCATTTTTAGGGTTTTGGACGTAATGTTATATTTATAGGAAACCCTGGAGTCCTGCTGCGCATATGCTACTACTTATTATGAAGAGTCTGAATTTTTGCCGCAGCATCACGATGCTAGAAGTTAGTGTCACGACGCCAAATCCTCAGGATAATTGTATTAAGTTACGCTAGGTTTCGTGACACTAGAAGTGGCGTCGTAATGCCACTTCTTTTCCCAGGATGTGTATTTTCAGCTTGTTTCCGCTTTTCCTGCGTACTTCCGTTGCATCCATAAGTTCCCAAAACCTGTACAATTGCTCCAAATTCATGCTCTAATACTCTCTATCAATAAAACACTAAAAAACTCCAAAATACATCAAATCACATGGAATCTAACAAAATAATAAGCCGATGATGCATGAATAAGTGTGTATAAATCACACTTATCATGTGTCATCGTGAGAAATCTTTTGCCGTTTTATTTTAGGTTTTTCAACTTTAAACATTTCAGTATTGAGTAGTGACCTATGTATTAACAGTCTTAACACATGTAAATTATTTTCCGCGTTTCCTGTGCATATGGTTAATCAATTTCTACCAATAATAACCAAATTACTATTAAAAGAAATCGAAAAACTATCATCCAAAAGTTTGAAAATAGAAATCATTTTTTTTGCGAAAACCATGAATGAATAACATATAGTCCAAATTTAAATAACTATTATTCAAAAAATTTAAACTAGAAACTCTCACTGCTATTACTGAAACGACATCTATTGTCCCGACCCTCATGGTGTAGTCACCTTCAGCAAGGTCCCTCTATGAGTGAAGTAGTTGCAAAGAAGAACAAACATGGTTTGTGGCTTCAGAATCAACAATCCATGCAGATTTATCATCCTCTACTAAGAGAGATTCGATAATAAGTAAATCGTATTTACCTGTAGCCTTCTTCTTTTTCAGCTCAACAATGTATTTAGGACAGTTCCTTTTCCAATGCCCATCATTGTCACAATGGAAACACTTTCCCTTGGGCTTGGAATCCTTGGAGCCTTTCTTGTTCTTCTTCTTTATAGGCTTAGCCTTAACCTTCCCAGTTCCAATCTTCTTGTTCTCGGCAGATCTAGAAGATTCGGAAATATTTGCCTCAACAATAGGCTTATGAGGATCCACAAACATGGACTCGTAATGGTTGAGCTCATTAAGCAGCTAAGTCAAAGTAAAAGACAACTTGTTCATAACATTATTGCTTTTAAACTGTAGGAAACTCTTCGGAAGAGTTGCCATAATCATGATCGCCTGGCTCTACCAATCAATACGAGCTCCATGGGTTTCGATAGTATTGAGATAGGACATCATCCTCAAGTCGTGCTCTCGAACTGATGTCCATTCCTTCATCTTAGCAATCATCGCTGAGACCATGACCTCATGACATTGACGCTCTGAAGGTTGCCCGAACATGCCTTGCAATGACTCCATCATCTGAGATGATGTAGCCATAGGCTCATACTTTGCAGCAAGAACCTCAGACATCCATGCTATCAAGTAGCAGCAGACCTTCTCATTAGCCGCAACCCATTTTTCGTAAGTATCGCGTACAGCCTGGCCATCATTTCTGGCTGGTTCGGGAGGTCATTCATCCATCATGACAAACTTTAGGTATTCACAGACCATGATAACATCCATGTTACTTTTCCACTTGACATAATTTTCTCCCGTTAATTTATCATTAGAGAGAATGGAAATTATTGGAGAATCCATGACTGAAATAAAATAAAGTAAACATGCATTTGATATTCATTCATCACATATTAAATTATCAAATATTTTTTCATACAATTAAACATGATGCATGAACCATTAATAATGAATTAGAAACCTAAGAGAATTACTATGTCATGAAAATCTATCATCCCACAAATAAGTGTTGCCGTAGGGTAGGTCAAGTATTTGCATGACAAATCGAGACAATCTCGATTAATTAATATATACGGGAATAACTCTTATTCCTATATTAACCAATCACCATTTGATTTGATCAATGAATTTTTATTAACATTTAATCATTCCTTTGTGAGTGTGACCTATCGTTTCGGAACCCTTGGACTTAACTTGTGAAGTGCCACAGTAGGGTAGGTCAGTTCACCAGATACATCTAGAGTCTCTATCCTCTCTGAATCCAAACTTGATATTGATCCAAAATGGACATCATCCTTAGGGGGACGAAAATAAAGTCATCTCGAGACACCTTTTGAATCTCACGTTTTCTGACTAACAACATAGACTGTGGGATGTACTATCGTATATCCCTCTCCCACTAACTATTTTAAAATTAAAGTTTCTATTTTAAAATATCTAATATTTTAATTTACTAGTATGAATAAATTTATGGCGGCTAAATCATAACTCTTACTTATACTACTACACTATGAGTGACCTTGCCAATTTTAACTCTTAAAATCTTCTTACTAATATCCATTAGTCTCTACTAATTATTTTACTCTATTAAACTAATTTTAATTGAGCTAGTTTTAATGACAAATTATATTTTAACTCTGAAATATTGGAACACTAACAAGTTTAAAATTTAAAATTCTAAAGCGGTCAAAATTTTAATTAAATCATTTAATTAATTTAAGTGCGTTATAAAATCCAATATTATATGGAGTTGTATCCCGAGTGCAGACCATATTACCATCCATTCAAAATCGGCTATGGATTTTACCTTCGCGTTTCCATCATATATACCAATGGAATTCATGATGCACTCATTAAGCCCATTATATTAGAATTTCCAATTTTAAACTATAAAACCAAGTAATCTAATTAATCATTTTTCATGCATATCATATTCCAATTTAACCATTTTAAATTACATAAAATCATATTTTATTTCTAACATATTTATACAATCAAAACATGTTATGGCATGTAAAAATAAAAGAGTAGGCACCGTAAGCTATATGACATGTTATTCAAACATTTCGAATTAAACATACATACAACATAAAAAATAATTTTGCATTGATTGTGCTCTTATTTTTACTATACTAATCTAATTAGTATAAAAAATTCCTAAGGCATTCCTTGGTCTTCAAATCTTTGGTCCATGGTGGTGTTGGCTCATTTTGCGACTTTGGTGCTCCAAATTACAAAAAAAAAATATTGAAATTTTACATAGGAAAATTAAATTACAAAATTTATACAGAATAGCTTTATGTCCTTACATCCCAAAACCAAAACCAACGTAAAATAAGAGCCGGAAAAATTTATGACCAATGTAAAAATCCATTCATCACATGAATCAACAATAATTATTCATCTCATGAATAATTATTATTGATTCATGTGATGAATGGATTTTTACATTGGTCATAAATTTTTCCCGCTCTTATTTTACGTTGGTTTTGGTTGTGCCTACTCATATAAATAAATAAAAGTAACTGTAAATGAAAATATAAGGGTTAAGAATACTTTTCAACCTCGCTCTGGATGTCAATTGTAGGAACCACTTTCCTAGAGTAGCGGAAACACGTTAGTCACCCGGGATCGGACTAGAAAACGTTTTCTGCCCTTTTCTCCTTAATGTTGAATCTGACCAGCTCTCATACTGAAATATTTCCTTTTTTTTTAGCAAAATTTCAGCTCCGGAACAGCCCCCCAACAACTGTGTAAATCTGGACTGTTTTGGACCCAAATACGCCCAACGCACTGCCCAAATCAACCCTTGTTTGCATCAATTTCCACTGAGTTTCAGATCTGATTTTTCAGTTAAAATCAGTCCCAACACAATCCTAAAACACCCATATATGTTACCCAAAAATTCTGGATCAAAAGAAATTTGAACCGAGCCCCGTTACAAACTTTTTGTGTGCGGTAGTGAGCAGAAAATTGCTCACTGCCGTGTGTTGTATTAGATGGAGAAAATGGTGAGATTTAGTTCGACACCAAATAACCTTCTGTGTTATATCTCGTTTCAAACAGAAAATAGGGTGGGTTATCCTCACAAACAAATCTCTAAACTCGTTAGATATTAAATGTCACACTAGGTATTTTTGTTTTTGGTTTTCTTTTGTTCTCTTTTCTTTTCTCAACAATTGAGAGAATGTAAGAGCAAGAGAGATGGTGGCTAGGGTTGAAATGAGAGGCTTAGGCAAAAAGAAAAACATATTTTTCTTTTTATACATAGGATTATTAATTTCCAAAATCAAATAAACCACTGCCCTCTCCACTAGGTAATAATCGGCCATGCTAGGTTTTTTCCCACAATTTTGTAACATATCATTTACTTTCCATAAAGACAAAGATGTTACAAAATAAACATTTTCAAAATGTGTATCTACCAAAACAAATCCAAGAGTTTCCAAAACTCATATTTGGAAATTCCAAATTTAACCTTTATTAAATTATATATAATATAATTTAATAACTTATAATAAACAATTATCTCAAAATCAGTTATTATAAAAAACCATATATTAAACTTTAATATATAATCTCAAGTGTGACAAAATAATATTATTAATCATATTAATAATAGTTATTATACATATGTGAGTATATAATTGGACTATCCAATTATATTTAATCTGCTACAATATATCGAGCTAGCATGGGGACCAAATGGACCTACGGTTCTGAGCTCCAATAATCCCGGAATATTAATTAAAATCTTAATTAATTATTCTGAATTATTAACTTGTCATTCCACTAAAAATTCAAAGCTGCACTTTCGTTGCCGCAGATAGATAAATTAAGTCGAACCACGTCGGTGTCGATCGATATAGTCATTACATACGGATTGGCCCTTTACGAGTATCTCGTAATTAGAGCCTATTTATAATGTCTGTTATACCCCTCTAATTATTTTTACCTTAAGTACCATTGATTCTCTAATGAACGATTTATTCATAACTATTATGAATGTTAATCTTTCTATTCGTAATAGAAAGATTCGAGCGCTCAAACTATTCAAGTAGCAAATCAACTCTTCAGGAAGATACTCATCTAATTCTCGCAAGAAGGAGTGAACTCCATATGTTTGTAAAATATCCACGCTACACACTTAACTATACCCCCAAATTACATAGTTATTGGTCGATATTACTACACAAACCTCACCTTTGTAAATCAAAGGACATAGCTTGCCATGCAGGAGTTCGTAGTACACTCAGGATTAAGATCAATCCATATATAACCATCTAGTAGATCGAAATATGTCTCTTTATTTAACAGATATTATAAGAAACTCCTTTCTATCTGGGTCCAGTCCTATATGATCACATCATATAAGGTGCCTTCATTCTCATGTCTCCACATAGATGATCCTGGACCAATGTCGCCATCCAAATATAGAATGGACAAGCGGCTATAGATAAACCATAAATAAAGTACCATTTTTGTTTGCTATATATGGACTATTTTAGATTACTAACTTCATACTTAAATCCTCTTATGTATGACACTCATACACTAAGTCAGGAGGTACATGAGTAATCTAGGGTAAACAATATAATTTACAATATGTGATATTAAACAAACACTTTGAAAAATGGATAATGCATCATTTTATTTCATAAAGTATAATTTTATTTACATTACATGAAGCTCTAGGGCATATATCCCAACATCATGTCCAACATGAACATATATAACTCAATTACAAGCATATTGTATTTATACTTCTAAATCATCTATACACAATTCATTAGTCTAATTTAAACTTCAAGTTATGTTATTATGTATCAAATACATAATTTACCACTATATGTCTCACTAATGAAAAACATAGTTTTGGAGAAGTTCAAACTTACCTAGCAAGCTTGATTCCAAGATCCAATATTCTTCTTCTTGTTGAAATATTATGGAGAACTTCCAAAACTTCTATAAACACTTCTTTTACTTGGGCTAATATCTCTAATTCTTGCTTGTTTATAGCTTTCTCAAGCTTGATTAAAACCTTGCTCAAGCTTGCCTTTATAGCAAACCTTATGCAATTTTTAAACTAATAAAAATCATAATTAAATATTTGGTAGACTTAATCCAATATGTATAATTAGGTGTGACTAATCACCATTATCTACTACTTTGATTTAATCCAATTAAATCAAGACAAATTTTAATGGATTAGTTCAATGTCTAGCACTTTGATTTAATCCAATTAAATCAAGCCAAATACATTTATTATTACCTATTTATAATTACCAAAATATCTCGAATGGTAGAGATATTTATGAAATAATAATAAAGCCATTGTGTGATTTTGGATTAATCCAATTAATCTAATTGGGTCAAAGAAAATAATCAATATTATCCAATAATACTTAATTATTTTAGTTGATAATTATAATATCAAATATTATTTATTATAAAAAATTATCGGCTACCCAAGTTCTCAACGAGTACACTTCATATTATGAGACTCTCTAAGTCCAGACACGTTCGTCATATAAGCCTAACTTATATGTACACAATTCGGCTACCTCCAAAATCGCAAAGAACACTAATGACATTTCTGAACTATACAAGTCGAGGTCATCACATATGTTTAACAATCTCTTCGCCATAGGCCATTCGAATTGTGCTTAGGAAACATAGATTACACCGTCAAGTTTCCAAACGCACATCTCATATCGACATGTCCATGAGTCTTTACAACTAATCATAAACCATTTCTGATATATGTGATCCACACTAGGTGATCGGCTTTGGCGAAAGTCTTAAGAATAGTGACTTACTCACATGGATACATAAACCTCTTATGGTACACATACGGGCCGATAGATCCTATCCTAATATAACTTAATTAACGAGTGTATTGGTCCACACCCAACGAACATCTAGCGGTCAAACCATGAAAGGTCTCTGACATATATGGCATCTAAGTGTGGAGGATCACACATAAAATCAATGATATCCAATAGTCAAATGATCATATATGCTACTCGACCCGAGGAGATTCCTATTAACGATGGTGTGTACTTCCAACTAATAGGAATCATTTGTGAGTCATTCAGTATTCGCTCTAACGAATACCCACATGTTTATACGAGCTTCCAAAGCTCATTGTACATTGGGTTAAACCATTGGAACTCTAATTCCAATATACGACGTGTGATAGTCTTCTAAGTTATAGAAATTCGACCGTATTTCCAAAACTAACGACTATGGATATTTACTTAAAGAATAGTTTATAATAGTAATACTATCCCAATGTCAGACCACCTAGTGTCCAATATTACTATATGATTATTTTAAGGTCGATGTCATTCTTAGCATATTTATATATCTATCTAATATGCATAATGACATTACCATCAATAAGATTTGAAATGAAAATATAGTTATTTTATTAATAAATAATACAATATAATGTACAATATATTATTCGCATTAGTGCTTCAAGCACCAACTCCAACACCATAGCCTGGTGAATCTACTGTATGTAGTAGACATGCAGCTGGGTGATGAAGTACAAGCCCTCCTACTACTTAGTTATCTTCATGATAGTTGGGAGACATTGGTAGTTACTCTCAATAATTCAGCTCCAGAAGACAAACTTACCATGCCTATGGTAAAAGATGTCATGCCAAACAAAGAGTCTAGGAAAAAAGACGTTGGCTCAGTCAGACAGAAGCTTTAGTCATAGAGACTTGAGGAAGACATCGAGGAAAAGAAAGAGGGAGAGGCAAAAGAAAAACCAGATGTAGATCCTCAGATAGAAGGATGCCTACCTACAAGTGTTATCCTTATAGCATATAAGGCCACTTAAAGAAGAATTACCAAAAACTGCAATGAAAGTAGAACAAAAATAATTTTCAGCCGAAGAAATGAAGGCGAGACACTAGTAGTTGTCTAGGGAGATATAATGATATGATCCAGGAAGAGACATGCCTTCACACCACAACCCAAGATGTTCAGTGGGTGGTAGATACTGTAGCATCCTACCACGTCACTCCTCACAAAGATTTCTTCACAACATACAAAGTAAGAGACTTTGGTTCAGTGAAGATGGGAAATATCAATTCCTCTGGGATAGTAGAAATTTGTGATATTCCATTGCGGATAAATTTTGGGTCTACATTAACTTTGAAGGATGTCATGCATGTTCCAGAACTTCAGTTGAATGTACTCTCGGGGATAGCCCTTGAAAAACTGGGTTGTGACAGTCACTTCAGAAATGACATATGGAGAATGAAAAAATGTGTCATGGTTGTCGCTCGAGGACATGTTTATGGCACACTATACAAGACACATGTTAAGATTTGTGCAGACATCCTCAATGTAGCTGAAAAAAGGCTTCTTAAAATTTATGGAACTAGAGACTCAGTCACATAAGTGAGAAATGGTTGTCTATCCTGACCAAGAAGGAGCTTACCAAGGATGTTACACTAGGTCCTTGCAACCATTGTTTGTCTGGTAAGCAACACAAAGTCTCATTTAAATTCTCCTCAAAGAGAATATCAGCGTTGCTCAGTCTAGTGCACTCTGATGTGTGTGGTCACTTAGAGGTTGATTCACTGGGTGATAACAAGTATATTCTGACTTTCATTAATGATGCTTCTTAGAAATTCTGGGTGTATTTCCTTAAGACGAAGGATCAGGTCCTAGATCAATTCAAGTTGTTCCCTGCCATGGTAGAGCATGAAACATGGAAGAAACCGATGTGCCTCCGCACAAACGATGGAGGCAAGTACAGTTCCAGAGAGTTCAATGCCTATTGCAGGAGACATGACATTCAACATGAGAGAATTATTCCATATACCCCATAACATATGGTGTTTCTGAAAAATGAACCGCATCATTATAAAGAAAACATAAGCATGATCAATATGGCTAAGCTTCCAAAACCATTATAGGGAGAAGATGTTCGTATCGCCTATTATGTGATCAAAATATCACCACATGTACCGTTGAACTTTGAGATTCTGGAGAAAGTGTAGTCTAGTAACAATCCCTCATACTCTCACTTTAGAGTATTCGACTATTTAGCCGTTACACATGTATCCAATGAGCTCAGGAAGAAGCTTGATACAAGGACAACTCCATATATATTCCTAAGCTATAGAGATGAAGAATTTGGATACACACTATGGGATCCAAGAGAAAAGATGGTCATTGGATGCCATGATGTAGAGTTTCTTGAAGACTAGACAATTGAAGGCATTGAAAAGCTCAAGATGTCTTCCAATTTCAGTGCCGATAGAAATCCAGACCCAGCACCAGCACAATTGGCCACATATAGGGTACATGATATTTCAGAAGCAGAACTAGAGAAGAAAGATAAGGATGTCGAGCAGTGGGAGACACAACCCGCTCTATCGGAAGCTATGGAAAAAAGTGATAAGCAAGGGGAGCCGCAACCCGCTCATTTTGAATCTACAAGATTATTCATAGATTTGATTGATGACATACCTCCTGAAACTAGTGACCCTCAGACAATAAGATCTGAACGAGGCAGGATTCCATCAACCAATTATCCGTAATGTATTATGCTTACTGATGAGGGGGGGCCATATAGTTTCCCACAAGATAAAAATGCACTGAGGAACAAATAGGTGAAGAAACATAACAACAGAACTGTACTGTACAGAAACACAGTATTGTCCAGAGACACAGTGAAATGTGATGTGCGGAGACACAGCCAACATGTCAACAAAGGTGGTCACTCAGGATAAGGTAGAGTTGTGTAAAGACATAACGGGGATAACTTTCAGATGATAATAATTTCGGATGCAGCTGTAGGTGGAGAATCGATGAAATCCAGCTGCATGCATGTTTCCAAGTTGTATGCATGAAATCAAAAACACTTTTGGTAGAGGATCAATTTTGTTGAAATTTTGAGTAAACCTCCAAACCATTTTAGGTGACAACTATTCATTTGTTGACATTTGAACCATTGTTTTGACTATAAATTGAGAGTTCAAATCATCCCCAATTATTTTGGCTATAAATTGAGAGTTAATTGAGAGCTCAAACCATCCCCAACAAGAAGCTCCAAGTAAGAGAGCTTATAGTGTAAGCTCCAAGTAAGAGAGCTTAGAGAGTATAATTAGTATCTGAAATTTTTTGTACAAGTTTTATAATACTTATAAATTCTATTCAAATAATAATATAGGATATTTATTTTTCCTCACAAAATATTCTTCGATGATTAGAGAATCAGAACAGTAGCACAATAAATTGATTAATCATATCATGCAATCTATTACTTAAATAATCAGCACCCCTCAATAGCTCAACAACTGCGCTTAATCTAGGGTTGCCCTTGGTTGAAATGGTCATGCACGAGAACTGTGACTTGAAAACAATGAAAAAAAATTTATTGATCATGCACGTTTCTCTCTCTTTTTTTTTTTTTTTTTATTTGACTTCAGGCTTTGCATATTTTTTTCCAACAGCTGAATATTGTTTATATATTCAGCAGTGCATCCTTTTTTTTTTTTTTTTTTTATTTTTGACACATTGAAAATTCTTAAATTAAAGGAAACGTCCATGTCATTAAAATGTTAATTAAAACAGTAATGTGTGTATAAATATATATATTCAAATTGCAACTCCTTTTAACACAATAAAATCTATTTAATTGTGTATTTTTGTAACTTAAACAATCTTAAAAGATTTATAGAATTTTGTAACTTCTCCAAAACAACTTCTTGTAACTCCTCAAAATAATGAAGTCAATTTTAAAATTCATTAAAATCAACAATCCCCATTTGAATTTTTAATAAAATATTATTATAAATAATAATAAATTTTTTTAGAAAAATAATATAAATACTATAGGGTCGGGTCAGGTCGGGTTTTAATATCAAACCCGTTGCCCAACCCGAAAATTTCGGGTCGGGTCGGATTAAAAATTTGTAGTTTTTTTGGACCCGCGCGGGTCGGGTCGAGTCATATCGGATCGAGTCGAGGGTTGACCCAACCCTACGAACACCCTTAATAAACAGTAAGAGACTAAGACCGTTTTCCTTAAGCCACCCGTTTTGTGTGTCATTGTAAGAACATGGTAACCTATTTTAAGAAATTATTTATTGTTACTAAGTAAATATATATACATATACGCAAAGCACATACCATAATGCACAGATCATATAATTAATTTGCAATATATATATATATAGGACTTTAATTTCCAACTGGATTCTGTTTATCTGTTGATTAATATTCTAAACCTGTCATGTTCCTGTTTTTGCCCAGGTAATAAGTTAGTATCCAATGAGAGTATAAATACACAAGCGTTCTTCTTGTAATTTCCACATCACGGCTAGTTTTGTTTCGAATATGGGGTTTTTATTAATCAAGGTGACGATTTGTATTACTTTTATCCTTAATGCCCTAGTTTCCGCGGAGCCTAAACGTCCGGATCACGATGAAGATCTTGTAACTAACTTGCCTGGCCAGCCTGAAATAGGCTTCCGGCACTACGCCGGCTACGTCACCGTTGACGAGAAGAATGGACGGGCTCTTTTTTACTGGTTCTATGAGGCCATGACTCACCCTGAAGAAAAACCCTTGGTGCTTTGGCTTAATGGAGGTAACAATTATTAAATTTAAGCGTGCTGTCTATTATTATTATTTCTTTTACCAAACCTTTCCTTGTTCTTCGTCGTTCAGCCAGCGCTGTGATATCTTGCATGGTTTCTTCTTGATGTAGATAAAGTAGTATTTGATCTTTTGTGGCTCTTTTAAGGATTACTATTATCAAAATGTTTTTGGGTTTCAAAATCTAGCATCACCTTCCAAGTCGCAACTTAGGATATTATAGCAACTAATAAGTATATAATATGTGTAGTTATATTAAATATAATTATCATTTTTTTAGTTTTTTTTTTTAATAATTTAACATATATGATAAAATATTATTAAATTATTATATGGATAAAGTTGGTATCACTATTGTATTATTAACGATAAATCATTATATATATTAATTTGGTCACCCTTCGTCAACTACTTCAACTAGTTTTCTGTATAAATTAAGCCTATATATATTTGCCTCATGGTTAGTAAAAATAAGCGTTTTCAAAACATAATGTTCAGATTCGATTTTGGAGAAGTAAGAGGTTAAAAATATATTTGTATTTATCGACTCCTTCATATTTAAAAAACTATAAATATTTGCATATCAAAAATGGATGAATGCACAAAAAGTACATAACACATTGCATAAAATTAACAAAAATGATATATTTGCAAACCTTTATCCCTAAAGTTTTCCCAACTCTCTCACTGTAGCTACAGTAATTTACTGTAGCTCACTGTAGCTATAGTGAGAGAGTTAAAAAAACTTTATAGTGAGAGAGTTAAAAAAACTTTAGGGATAAGTGTGTGTAAGTATATCATTAATAAAGGCAATTATATTTTTTTGTCGTGAAGTATTTTTTATTTATCTTTATGGTGGATTATTTTTTGTTTTTTTAATACTTTTATGCAATATGTTTTGTAATTTTATCTGCATATCATTACTATATGCTATCAAGTCAAACTCGGCCACCCACTATTGGGCTCATTACTATTCAAAATCAATAATGATATGTAAATAACATTTTGGGAATGTAGTTTTATCGTTTTTGTGGTTTATCTGACTCGAACTTAAAGTAGTTAGGGCTCAATATGATTACTGGATATGGTTACTACATCTAAAAAACAATATAAAAGACAAAAAAAAATATTTTTTTTCCAAATCCATATGGTTGTGTAAAATATCGAGCAAATATTATTTATTATTCTAAACTCATCTACTATAACCCACCACTCATGATCTGATTAAATTATTTGAATAAAGCCCATTGACTTCAATAAATATTAAACAATGTTGTTTATCTTTCAGGTCCTGGATGTTCTTCTGTAGGATATGGAGCAACACAGGAAATCGGTCCTTTTCTAGTGGACAAGGACGGCCGCAGTCTTAAATTTAATCCCTCCGCTTGGAATAAAGGTATCAGAAAATTCTTCATTTTTGCATCATAATTGTCAGGCTTTTCTTTTACAGCTTCGACATTGATGAACTTGGAAGCTCTGCTGCATATATGCTTATAAAATAAGATGGTATATTAACAAATTCTTAATTATATATGTTTATGATCTTACAGAAGCCAACATGCTATTCTTGGAATCACCTATTGGAGTTGGCTTTTCTTATTCCAATACTAGCAGTGATTATAAAAATCTTGGGGATAACTTTACAGGTAAGTTGCTCACAAATTGAGCTTTGATAATACATATGCACATGAGGTATAAGCAGGAACTAATTTTACTCATAGCTTTTCGCTGAAAGGCTGTATCTAGGATCTGGAGAATGTCTTGATATACATAATTTTATCCACGTTTTTTTTGTATTTTATATTCAAATCTGTGACTAAGCGGATAACAAGTTAATATTTTTCACGATTGCGCTAATCGCTACCTTTTGAAAAATTAAATTAGAACGGTAATACATTTTCATTTTGATGTTTTCTGTTTCTGATTTGCATTTATTTATATTCTTTCTGTTATAGCGAATGATTCTTATTCTTTCCTGCACAAGTGGTTCCTCAAGTTCCCATCATATCGAAAGAGAGCCTTTTACATAGCTGGGGAGAGCTATGCGGGTATTTTTTTTCCTGAAAAATTTACTTATTACAATCTAATTATATATTTATAAAATAACAATTTTCGGAACGTTACATACACATATAAACAGGACAATATGTTCCACAGCTGGCTGAGCTCATCCATGACAGGAACAAGGATCCTTCCCTTTATATTGATCTCAAGGGTTTCTTGGTAGGTTGAAATAAGTTAATGCCATGATAATAGCCTGCCTCATAATAAGTTTCTTTACTATTTTATACATTACATGAACACATTTGCTGATGACATTGATGCCATAAGTTTTTGAACGCCGATACTTTGCCTTTTCAGGCATGCACATCGAGCAAAGAAACATTTTCCTAATATTTTATTTGGCACTGTCACCAACTACTACATGATTTAGTAACAATTCTTGTACAGTTGGGAAATCCTGAAACATCTACAGCTGAGGACTGGCAAGGTCTCGTGGATTATGCTTGGAGCCATGCTGTGGTATCTGATGAAACTCACAAAATAATACTTAGAAGCTGTGATTTTAACAGCAGTAATCCATGGATCAACGAAGACTGCAATAACGCAGTGGCTGAAGTACTCAAACAATACAAGGAGATCAATATCTACAGCCTCTACACCCCAGTTTGCAATACTACTTCCTTGGAATCATCACAAGTTATGCTGAAACTCACATCTAATATGGTACACATTTTTATAATAACAAAATTAGAATGCTCACAGTTTACTCGGGACTGCCCTGGTACCATCGTGATCCAATGTCATTTTAATATTTTGATACTCCTAACCATAAATGATAATAATAAATGTATGAGGCTCTTAATCCTTAGTTATTTAGGGGCTATAATTAAAAAAAAATTGTAGACTATAGGCGGCCCTATATGGCCAGGGCCGGCTATGAGTTTAGTAAGGCCTCATAGTATTTTAAATTAATTGATAGGTTAAAGTATTGGAATATCTTACATGTTTTTCAGATGCCTAGGATTTTGGGTGGTTACGATCCATGCCTGGATAACTATGCAAAGGTTTTCTATAATAGACTTGATGTTCAGAAGGCTCTACATGTTAGTGAAGGTCACCTGCTCAGGAACTGGAGCATCTGCAAGTAATTAATTTATATTACCTTCCTTATAGGCTTCTTTATAGCTTTCATGGTAGTCTGATTAATTGAACATTTTTTTCCAAATGCAGTGATACAATATTTAATGGGTGGTCGTATTCTGCCCCGCCTATTCTTCCTATATACACCAAGCTTATCAAAGCAGGACTTAGAATATGGATCTACAGGTTGATTTTCCTTTCTATATATATATCTTTCCCAGGCATTGCTTGTAGCGGGAGTCTTATATATGCACTGGTTATGAAATTTTTTATTTATTTGTTGATTATTTATTTTGATTGTTTCAGTGGAGACACAGATGGAAGAGTTCCTGTATTATCAACAAGATATAGCATAAATTCTCTTGGGCTGTCAATCAACAAGGCTTGGAGGCCCTGGTATCACAAGAATCAGGTACATTTTTTTGCCAATCAGAATTGAAATTAGTACTTCGTTTAATTTAGCTTTTACTAAAACAAAAGGGTGGGTATTGTATGAGTTAAACAGATTGGTGGCTGGGTTCAAGAATATGCAGGGCTTACATTTGCAACAGTTCATGGCGCAGGCCATGCAGTGCCACTCTTCAAACCAAGCGATTCACTTGCATTATTCTCATCATTTCTTCTTGGTGAATCTCTGCCTTCAGTTCTAAAATAAACCATGCCATATATGTATAGTGACAGAAAATTGTCTCTGTAATTTTTCAATGGAACCCTCATTGACAGAGAGATTAAATGCATTTTAATTTTTTTCTGATCGGATATAAAAAAAGTACAAATTTTTAAACTGTTGGAAATTGTTGTTAATTGGGAATTATTTGGTGTTGTCAAATAACAACAATTAGTAATAATTTCATGTTTGAAATTATTAAGTAACAACAAGAGTTGTTAATCAAATAATTAAGTAACAACAAGAGTTGTTAAGTAACAACAATTAGTAAAATGTTAAGTGGGGAACATATGGTACACCCATGATGGTAATATTTTTGGAAGGGTTAGAGAAAGTCATTATGCATGTGATTACATAGTAATCAATGCATGTGATTAAATAGTAATCAAAGATTAATAGTAATCCATGCATGTGAGCTAATAGTGACTTGGTTTCCTTCCTATAAATAAGATCATTTGCTTAATGAGTTAAGCAATCAATTAAATTTGATTAAGAGGTCTCTACAAATTTAAAGGTATGCAATTGTGTTGTGGTTAATATAGATTTATTTTAATTAGTTTGTAAATAAATCTAGGACTAGTAATACATGTATGGTTAGATCCTAAGAGGACAAACATGTAAATATATTAGGGATTACATTTCCTAACATTGGTATCAGGAGCTTAAATGCATGTATTCTAGTTGGATTACAAAAAAATTGCATGAACATGCATGAAAATTGTTAAAAATTCTTCTGGTTTTTATTTTTACAAAAATGATTTTCTTTCAACTTTGGGCCATAATAACTCTCTGTAGAAAATTGATAATCGCATGTTCAAATATGTTTTGAAAACTAGGTCATGAGATCTTCAATTTGGTATATCATTTGCTTAATTCGGATTAAAATTGAGAAAGATATGGACCTTAGAGGTTGGCTAGATGAATCTGTTTTTACCCAGAAAAATACTCCCAAAAGAGTCGTACTACATGTCATCCGCTATTTAGAGAAGAGGACGACAAGTCGTCCGGATTCTGTACGACTTGTCGTACGTGTGCCTTAATTATAGACGAATGTCATCCGGTTATGTACGACAAGTCGTACGCATAATAACGAGAAGGACGACATGACGTCCATAACATGTCAACCGACAAGTCGGCTGGTAGTATTAGATCCAAACGACATTTCATACGGCCACCGAACACACGGACGATATGTCGTCCGTGCGTGTGACTTGGCCGAGGGTGGCCGGCGCGTGAGAGCGCGTGAGGGCGAGTGGGAGCACGTGGTCGGCGCGTGGTGGCGCGTGGCTGCACGTGGCGGCGCGTGCGCCTCTCCTGTGGCGCGTGAATGGCGCGTGGACATCTGTGTTCGCCCCGTGTGGGTCATGTCTGTATCGATTTACTTCGGTAATTTCGATCCGTCATGATTAAATATCTAATCATTTTTGCATATTGTATTAATCGGCCATGATAAATTTGTTTTATCATATAAACTTTGTGTTTATGTAAATGAATATCTTTGTGATGTTTATTTTAGTTAATGTAACTTTGTGTTTCATTACATTGATTTTTCTTTGTATTTGTTGCACAAAAATCATGCCGATTAGACAAGAAACTCCAAAAAGGGTTATGACATCCGCACACAGTGAAATATTGAAAGACATGTTACTGGATCTGGATAAGTATCGGATGAAAGAAGATGATGATATGATTTCTCATATCATCACCTTTAATAACATGTTACAAGAATCTATATGGGAAGGTAATTGGATAGGACAACAGAACAGACTCAGATTGCTACGAAATACTCTTCCGGAAATATGACAAAAATGGCTTACTGATATTTGGAAATTAGTAACTCATACAGAAGAACTACGTGTTCAATATAACATAGCCTTGAGAGGTTAGCGATTGAGTATCTCCAATATAAAGCAAATAATACCATTTTTCCTTTGATGTCCCGGAAACGTTGCAAGGATCCGAAATTTGCTATAGATTTCCCATGGTTGTCCAAGATCAATTACGAGTTACCACAAGAATTTAAGGATTCTTATTCTAAGACATTTATTCGTTGGAACACTAGAACCGGAAAAGTTCTAAGTGTTATATATTATTTTTTTCTATAATAAAACTATGTTAATTTTTATGTGTGTAATTGTTTGTTACTTCACGACATCTAAATATTGTATTTATATGTATGGATATTTTATGTTGAATTTAATTTATGTAATTAAATCAATGATTGTCATGTACATTAATTGTCACATGATTCAGAGGTTCTCAAAATTTATGTAATTTTTTAGAAAATGATTTTACATGATTGATTATGTTGATAATATTCTTACATTGGGTAATTGGATGATGATTGGACACATAGTGGCCTTTTGAATCTAACCCCATTGAAAAATTTTATTAAACATAATTCGTTTCATGATAAAATAAACAAAAGTGTTGACGGCTGATTTGGGTCTCAGGGCAATATGGGAATATTACTCCCGAGACAATCCTCCTTCAATAGTGAATTTGTTCGGTTAAGGGGGAACCAAAAGCAAATTTAGCAAAAGACAGATAAATACACCAATCAACAAGGAGATTTAACGTGGTTCGGCGGATCAGATCCAACCTACGTCCACGGGCACAGAACGGACGATATTTTATTATTGAGATATGCTTCTCTGACCTGCTTTGTGTTTACAAGTCTAATTCTCTCTTGTTCTCTTCTCAACTCTCAACTCTCAACTCTGCCTTACAAGCACGCTTTCCCCTCCTATTTATAATAGCAAAGAAACCGTTTTCCTTTTCCCATAAGGATTCCTAGTTGAAACCCCTTCACTTCCTTTATCCTATTAGGACACAGACTTATCAATTTTTCCCCATGAAAGTATGATAACTTATCTTCTTATCCGTAAAAATAGGATGTTTTATCTTCTGGAGCATATCTCGCCATTTTCTCGATCTTCAAGAGGTCGGTCACGATGGTCTTTTGAACTGAGAATGCTGCTATCGATCTGATAATGCCCGGTCATCGGTTCTTAAGTGGTCGGTTTATCGATCATAAAGTACTCGCCCCCTCACTCATGTGGTCGGGTCGGTATTAATGATCATGACCAAGAAGGAAGTTACCCTTTTACCCCTGTCGTACTGCTTAAATATCATAGTGCTTAAAAAATACCATCAACATCTATCCCCTAGTTCTCGGTAACAACGAGTTTGCGAGTTGATGCCGGGAACTATAAAAAAAGATGGTGTGCCGATGAATCCGTCGGTGGTCACTCCAGGAACCGCAGAGAAAAATACATTGGCTGCAAATCTGGTCATTCCTGCCACCTTCATGTGCTCAGTCAATGAGGATCCCGATATCTACCCGTGGAGAAAATACTTTGCCCTTATGTTGATGACGATCGACTCGGTGGGACATAACCCGACCCCGAGCTGAGAAGAACATTTGGCTCTGGGGGAATGTCACCTCCCCAGACCAATAGAGGGCCGACCATGGGGGAGATGCTCCGATCCCATGTCGATGATAAGTCTCTCGGTGGGACGTATCCCGACCTCGAGCTGAAGAAAGACTTGGCTCTGGGGGAATATTACATCCCCAGTCCAAAGAAGCCGACTCGGTGGGATGTAACCCGACCCCGAGCTAAAAGAAAGACTTGGCTCTGGGCAATGTTACATCCCCAGTCCAAAAAAGCCGACTCGGTGGGACGTAACCCGACCCCGAGCTGAAAGAAAGACTTGGCTCTGGGGAATGTTACATCCCCAGTCCAAATAAGCCGACTCGATGGGACGTAACCTGACCCCGAGCTGGGAGAAACACTTGGCTCTGGGGGAATGTTACGTCCCCAGTCCAAAGAGACAGACTCGGTGGGATGTAACCCGACCCTGAGTTGAGAGAAACATCTGGCTCTAGGGGAATGTTACGTCCCCAGTCCAAAGAGACAGACTCGGTGGGACGTAACCCGACCCTGAGCTAAGAGAAACACTTGGCTCTGGGGGAATGTTACGTCCCCAGTACAAAGAGTCAGACTCGGCGGGACGTAACCCGACCCCGAGCTGAGAGAAACCATAATGGCATCCTCGGCGGAACAAAATCCAGCCCCGAGTCGAATAACCAAGTGGCCTCGGCGGAACGAAATCCAGCCCCGAGCTGAAACAAACATCGATCTCGGCGGTACAAGAAGAGACCCGAGCCGGAAGGAAACGTCGGTCTCGGCGGTACAAGAGCAGACCCGAGCCGGAAAGAAACATCGGTCTCGGCGGTACAAGAGCCGACCCGAGCCGGAAAGAAGCATCGGTCTCGGCGGTACAAGAGCAGACCCGAGCTGGAAAGAAACATTGGTCTCGTCGGTGCAAGAGCAGACCCGAGCCGTAAAAAAAATATCAAAACTATTGTGTGGGCCATAACAAACAAGCATAATTAAATGTCAGCCTAAGACAGAAGAGGTCTTACTCATATTTTTGGGATCCGTTGCCTTTCTTGCGACTCTACAAGGGTCACTACAAACAAGGTTCTTCTTAATACATCATCTCTGCATCTCAGCATTCCACGCATCTGACCGGATGACTTCCGCTATCAACTTTGGTCGACCTAAAAAACCGAATGGTCTTTGTACACACTGAGATAGTCTTTTTTCACCAAGTCTTCCACCTGCTCTCGCAGGTCTCTGCACCCATTCGTGGCATGTCCCCTTACGTTATGGTAGATACAGTAAGCCCTACTGTTTCCCTCCTCAATCGGGAAACTCCTCAAATTAGGCTCGGCCAACAAACCTTTATCCTGGATTTCCCGAACTATCTGGGCCATAGGTTTGTTCAGGGAGGGTGTATACTGTCCTCCCTGTGACATGGTTGACTTGGACAGATGACTTTATCTCTTGAACATGACTACTCGAAGGTGTCGGTTTGAGTTTCTTCTGCTCCGGGACTGGTCTCCTCAAATTTCTGATCGAATCCCACTGATTGTCTGACCTGAGTATCTTAGCCTTTCAGGTGTCTACTCACCGGGCAATCTTTTTCTCCTCCTCTATTAAGATAAACTTCATGGCCAACTCCAGGGCAGTGGCATAATCGATACGTCTTGAATCCTCAGGTGAGTCCACAACTTCCCGACTTTCAGACCTCCCTTGAGACTTTCTAGCGCTTCCGATGACTCGTACGCTCCGACCTCGAGCACCAAATTGTGGTACCTTTCAATAAAATTCCTCAAGGGCTCATCATCCCCCTGCTTCATCAGTCTCAATTCTCCCACCATTTTCTTTGGGACGCATGCCCCTTTGAAGTGCCGAACAAATGACTTCCCGAGTTGCGTGAAGCTTCTGATGCTCCCTGGGGCTAGACTTCTCAACCATAACATGGCAGATCCCCCCAAGATTATGGGGAATAATTTGCAAACGACATCCCCTACTACTCCTTGGACCTCCATCAATACGACAAAAATTTCAATATGGGATTTTGGATCAGTATGGCCTTTGTAGGGCGTCATGGACGACATGTTAAATCGTCTTGGGAATTTTACCGTCCTTATTTCTTCTGTGAAGGGAGATTCAACCTCTCCGTCCCGAGCATCTCCCGTGTCAGTTTTGAGGTTCACTTCCCACTTGGCCATTTCTTTTCTTAACCAAGATTTTATATTGCCATCTGTGTTACCGTGCCGCCTCCTGCGACCTTCTTCGCGTCTGTCACCCCGAGTGCGGCGTTCCTCATGACTTGATATTTCCCGTCCAGTCTCACCATCCTTCCTATCTCCCCTTCTGGTGTCGCCGGGGCTATCATAGGAAGAATCTGGCGACTGTCGCCCCTCTTCTTCTTCCCACGTATCCTCCGTTTGTAAATTTTTTTCTACCACTACGTACCTCATCCCATAGGGACCCTTCCTCCTAAGTTCATCGTCTCCGCTCTTATCTGCAACCATTTTTCCTTCCGCTATTTCGCCTCTCCTCCGACTGGCTTCAGCTTCAAACTTCTCATTATTTGTTTCTTCCATCCTCTCCAGTCTGTTCATCATGGACTTCAACAGGTTTTGATTTTCCTCCATTTCTTTCCTCATATTTTCCTCTATTTTCTCCATCCATTCTGCTGTTGAACTCCTTGAAAACGGTGATTTCCACCTTCTTCCATTGTCTTACTACGCGAGCTGCTTTTTATTGGGTCCCCACAGACGGCGCCAACTGTTGACGGCTGATTTTGGTCTCAGGGCAATATGAGAATATTACACCCGAGACAATCCTCCCTCAATAGTGAATTTGTTCGGTTAAGGGGGAACCAAAAGAAAATTTAGCAAAAGACAGATAAATACACCAATCAACAAGGAGATTTAACGTGGTTCGGCTGATCAGATCCAACCTACGTCCACGGGCACATAACGGATGATATTTTATTATTGAGATATGCTTCTCTGACCTGCTTTGTGTTTACAAGTCTAATTCTCTCTTGTTCTCTTCTCTTCTCAACTCTCAACTCTCAACTCTCAACTCTGCCTTACAAGCACAATTTCCCCTCCTATTTATAATAGCAAAGAAACCGTTTTCCTTTTCCCATAAGGATTCCTAGTTGAAACTACCTTCAATTCATTTATCCTATTAGGACACAGACTTATCAATTTTTCCCCATGAAAGTATGATAACTTATCTTCTTATCCGTAAAAATAGGATGTTTTATCTTCTGGAGCATATCTCGCCATTTTCTCGATCTTCATGAGGTCGGTAACGATGGTCTTTTGAACTGAGAATGCTACTATCAATCTGATAATGCCCGGTCATCGATTCTTAAGTGGTCGGTTTATCGATCATAAAGTGATCGGCCCCTCACTCATGTGGTCGGGTCGGTATTAATGATCCTGACCAAGAAGGGAGTTACCATTTTACCCCTGCCGTACTGCTTAAATATCATAGTGCTTAAAAAACACCATCAACAAAAAGTATTAACAATTGTGCATGAATATCTGTAGAAACTTTGTGTTTTTTAATGGCTTCCGCAACAAAGAACATTATCGTTGAACTCAACAAGGGTGAGAAACTGAATGGCGATAATTATGAAATTTGGAGCATGAAAATCCAATATGTGTTAGAAGAACAAGAGGTTCTTGAAACCCTAAAAATGAGCTTGGATGAACCTGAACAGGGCACTACGGCCCAACACATGCAAGACCGAGAGGCTTATGAGGCCTGGAAGAAAAAGAATTCCATTGCCCGTATTACGTTACTAAGCAGTATGGATAATGACCTAATGAAAAAGTTCAGGAAATATGACATGGCTACGGACATGTGGTCTACACTAGCTGAAAAGTTTGGTAGTACATCAATAACCAAAATCAGGTCACTGACAATCAAGTTTGACACATACAAGAAACACATTGAGTTTACTATGTCAAAACACTTGAGGCAAATGTCAAACATGATTACTGAACTGGCATATGTTGGACATGTTCTTACAGATGAACAGAAAGTCCAAGCGGTCATTCGTTCTCTTCTAAATAGCTGGGAGCATATGAAGATGCATTTGACCCACAATGAGAGCATCAAAACCTTTGATGATGCTAAACGTCACCTTGAATTAGAAAACGACCGACTCGCGGCCGCTAAGTCAAATACTGAAGTGTATATGACAGAAACTAGCAAACCTGAGGGTTTCAAGAAGAAAAGAAAATTTCATGGTGGTGGATTCCAGTTTGGAAAAGAATAAAATTCTTCCCAGCCAGAAAAGAAACAGAAAACCAATCAACATGGGAAAGGAAAACGTCCTACCAAAAAGAAAAACATGACAAAGGTTAAATGTTTTAACTGTGGTAAGAAAGGTCATTTTGCTCGTGACTGCACTGAGCCTAAAAAGGTGAATACCTTTCATGCATATTTAAATGAAATATGTGTTTCAATTTCAATCTTTCTAACTGAATCTAATCCTTTGTGGACTGTAGACTCAGGAGCCACAGACCATGTAGCGAAGGATAGAGATGCCTTCGTGGAATTTCGACGAATTTCACCTGAGGTGAAGTGGATATATGTTGGCAACAACTCACAGGTTAAAGTCAAAGGCATAGGAACATGCAAGTTAGTCATGCATGATGGAAAAACTTCACTACTACATGATGTATTATTTGCTCCACAAATTCGTCGAAATTTAGTTTATGTGTTGGTTTTGGTTAATTTAGGTTTCAATTTGAACTTCCATAAATTTTGTGTTGATTTGTACTTAGGTACAATACACTATGGTTCTGGTTATTTTCTTGATGGTTTTATTGTATTGAATGTTGAGTGTTTCAATCATAATTCCAGTTTTTTGTTTGTTACTTCAACTGTCAATAATGGTTGTGATGTAATTGTGTGGCATGCTAGACTTGGCCACATTGGCTAGCAAAAGAATGAATAGATTAGCCAAAGAAGGCTTTTTGGGAAATATTGAGAAGGTAGAATTGTCAACCTGTGAACATTGCTTGGCTGAAAAAACTACGAGAAAACCATTTGGAAAAAGGGACTAGAGCAGAATTTCCATTATAATTAATCCATTCAGATATCTGTGGTCCAACGAATGTCAGAGCAAGGCATTGAGCATCTTATTTCATCACATTCATAGATGATTTTACACGCTTTAGTTATGTCTATTTGATTGCACATAAATCTGAAACATTAGAATGTTTCAAGAAATTTATGAATTTAACAGAAAATCAATTGGACAAGAAAATTAAAGCACTACGCACTGACCGTGGTCGTGAGTACTTATCTGATCAGTTCAGAGAATTATGTGATGAAAAAAGAATTAGTCATCAGTTGACTACTCCTGCTACTCCTCAAAAAATGGTGTTGCGCGGAAAGAAGAAATAGAACTCTTCTTGAAATGGTTAGGTCTATGATGGCACAAGCAAATTTGCCTATAACCTATTGGGGTGATGCATTATTAACTGCCACATATGTACTTAACCGAGTGCCATCAAAATCTGTTGCCACCACACCATATGAGTTATGGACATGTCGCAAACCAGATATTCACTTTCTGAAACCTTGGGGTTGTGCGGCCTATGTTCATGTGCGTTCTCATGAACATGGAAAGTTAGGCCCAAAAGGAAAAAAATGTATCTTTATAAGATATTCTGAACAATCAAAAGGGTATGTTTGCATAGGTGAACATGAAAGTGGAGGCGTGACAGAATTTGAATCACGAGATATCACATTTTTAGAAAATGATTTTCCTAAGCAGGGAGAGATAGGTCAAGATTTATCACTATATGAAACTCAGGATCACATGATTGGTGAACACTCGGGTTTACCTAGTTCAAGTGGGAGTGATGAGAGAAATTTTAGAAAACATGATGAATCTGTTTCACATGAATCTCAAAATGATGAATTAGTTTCACACGAGTCTCATTTACGTGATCCGAGTGGGAGTGATGTACATAATCCAAGTGGGAGAAATGTGCACGATCCAAATGGGAATAATATGGAAAGTGAAGAATCAGTTCCACCACTAGAATCCCAATTACGGCGTAGTAATCATATAGATATTCCTCAACGTCGTTTCGATATCGAAGGAGAAACCTTTATGATTCTACCTCAAGAGGATGAAGAACCTAGAAACATAAAAAAGGCTCTTCAGTGTCCTGCTAAGGAAAAATGGATGAAAGTAATGGAAGATGAAATGGAGTCAATGAGGTCCAACCAAGTTTGGAAATTGGTTGATCTACCCAAAGGATGCAAAACTATCAAGAACAAATGGGTTCTTAAAATAAAGCGTAATGCCGATGGCAATATCGAAAGGTATAAAGCATGGCTTGTAGCAAAAGGGTATACATAACATGAAGGAATTGACTATGAAGAGACGTTTTCACCCGTTGTAAGGTTTACCTCAATTCGCTTGATTCTGACTATAGTAGTAAGCATGGATCTAGAATTACATCAAATGGATGTAAAAACTGCTTTTCTCATTGGAGAACTTGATGAAGAAATCTACATGGAACAACCAGTAGGTTTCATAAAAGAAAATGAAAAGAGAAAGTATGTAGACTCTAAAGTCTATATATGGTCTCAAGCAATCGTCTAGACAATTGTATATACGATTCCACAATACAATCATTCGAATGATTTCACAATGATAGATGAGGATCATTGTGTGTACACCAATAGATAAGATAAGTTCATTATCTTATCTTTGTACGTGGATGATATACTTATAGCCGAAAATGATAAGGAGTTTGTAAAACACATCAAAGAATGATTATCATCTAACTTCGAGATGAAAGATATGGGTGAAGCTGCATATATTATTGGGGTTAAGATCTCAAGAAATCGTTCAAAGAATTTATTATCTCCTTCACATGAGTCATATATAAGAAAATTCTCGAACGCTTCCAAATGCAGGCTTGTAAACCCATTGATACTCCTATCACGAAAACTGAAGCTTTGAGTCGTAGATTATGTCCTGAAACTCCACAGGAAAAGGAACAAATGAAGAAAGTTCCTTATGCAAATACAGTTGGAAGTTTAATGTACGCAATGTTGTGTACAAGACCTGATATTTGTTTCGTTGTTGGAATGGTAAGTAGATACCAATCCAATTCAGGACTAGCACATTGGAAAGCAGTTAAAAGAATATTTAGGTATCTGAGAGGGACAGCTGATTACTCATGGTGTTATCAAGGAAATGATCTGCAATTGAGAGGCTATACTGATGCTGACTGGGGAGGAGATTTAGATGAAAGAAAATTTGCCTTCAGTTTTGTTTTCTTGCTAAACAATGGTGCCATTTCATGGAGCAGTAAGAAACAGTCTTGTATAGCCTTATCCACAATGGAGGCTGAATTTGTGGCCTTTTCATCAGCAGTACAAGAGGCTGTGTGGTTGAAAAGGTTCTTGGATCATTTGGGTATGTCAAATGAAGCTTCTGGTCCAGTATTAGTTAACTGTGATAGTGAAGCAGCGATAGCCTACACAAAAGACCCAAAATTCCATTGTAAAACAAAACATATAGATACCAAATATAACTTGTGAAAGACATAGTTGCACAAGAAGAGGTAAACATTAAGTACATTTCTACGCAAGAAATGGTAGCAGATCCATGACCAAGCATGTGTTGGGTTTCTACTATAGTCCCAAGATCATTCAAGCAATGAAAATATGTGAATACAATAAAGAAGTATGGCGGAATCATACTTACAATGATCGGATTTGCGATGCGTCGAACACAAAACTATTTCCTCCTCCATGGAAGCTCTCGGCTTTAGCTTGTTTTAATGCTCCAAGTGTGCTCCAAGCTCCAAGCTTTGTAAATGGTGATTCCATGCTCAAGGGTTTGTTTCCCTATCACCTTCGGATGACTCTTCATGTGCTAGCATTGGAAAATTTGCCACAAATCTTCCTAATTCCTTCTTGTCATTCTCGGCCTTGCCAAGAAAAATGGAGAGAGAAGAAAATGGCCCAAGGCCGAATTAGAGAGGAGAAGAGAGAGAGAGAGTTGTGTTGTTATTTGGTTTTTAAAACCTAATACAACTACTACAAATTTGTTTTCCAAAACTTTGTATATGCCTTTCCAAAAAGTCAAACAAATTTTGGAGCCAAAATGGCAATAAATGCCTACAACAACTCACATCACTATTCACATCAATCAATGATGACAAGCATCACTTCACTCAAAATGATGCGACTTCCATCACTTGATTGACTAGTGATTTGACGTTTGATGTGACTTGTGGGCCGCACTTGAATTCGAAATGCGAGTGGGCCCGCAAACACTCCCGGGCTCGGGTTCGCTAATTCCGAATTAACGAATTTTCCGTTGTGACGTAATTAAATCAAATTCAATTAAATAATTGTGCCTAGCAAAATTATTATTAATGTCGCTGACGAATTAATTCTAAATTAACTCGTTTGCCCGAATTAAAATCTAATTTTAATTCCGCGTCGAAATCTAATTTCGTATAATATATCAAATATATTATTTTATCGATAATTCAAATTAATCATTCTCTCTCTTTAAATAATATCTTATCCCAGATAAAATATCTTCGTAATTAATCCTAGATTAATTTTCTCTCTTATTATTAATCCCAGATTAATTATATGCGAGTCATACGTCGTCGGTGAATTTTCGGGAAGCGACCCATGAGATCCCCGGATATGTTGGCAGTAAATCCGGTCGTCGGACTATCCGAACACGTACGTACCTAGTACTACATTTTTACCTATTTACAAGACATGGTTGGCTTCCAGCAAAGCACCGTGCCTACCCAATTCTCCAGAAATATTCTTAAAGGAATATGTAATCTATATCAGGCGTAGTATACGTAGTATTGCGTATTGCGATCCAGCATCAGATGTCACGTGCAAGGCCTGGGGCTGGAATTGTGTCTGCCCCGTATGAAGCACATATCGGATCTCTGGTAACTAGTCTCTATAATCGGATAAACATGACCTAGTCATAATATCCCGATAGCTGCAGCATAAAAGAGCACCAGTTTCGTATCCTACGTGGTTATCATCTCCACTATGACTAGAGTGATACTTCCATCTTGACATCACACCCAATACACTACGATTCTGAAATATGACCATCTTCACTGGTTCGGTAGTGGCAGTTCACAGCCTACTGGTTTGGCTCGGTTTTGGTCCTTCTTCAAGCTCTAAGCTTCGTCGAACGATTCCCGGCTCATGGGTGGATTTCCCTATCACCTTCGTATGTCTCGTAAGTGTGCTAGCACTTGTGATTTTGCCACAAAATCCCACTCTTGTGCTTCCATTCTCTCGGTTTTTACAGAACGGAAAACCAGAAAATTTAGCCCCTTGGGCGTGAGGATGAGAGAGATGAGAGGAAGAGAGAGTTGTTTTTGGTTGTTCCAAATTTGTGTATCTTATACACACATTTGAATTTCAAATTCATTAGGCATGAATTTGGCTTTCAAAAAGTCAAACATTTAATGCTTCAACCACTCACATCACTCAATCAAGTTGTCAAGTCACATCACTCAAAGTGACAAGTGATTTGACGCTTGAAGTGACGCTAGATGCGACTAGCGATTTGACGCTTGATTTGACTTGCGTGCCGCATTCGAATTCGAAATGCGAATGCGCTCACAAACAATCCCGGGCTCGGGTTCACTAATTTCAAATTAACAAATTTTCTGTTGCGTCGTAATTAAATGATTACGCCTAGCGAAGTCACTATTCACGTCGCTAACGAATTATTTTAAATTAATTCGTTCACCCGAATTAAAATCTAATTTTAATTCCGCATCGAAATCCAATTTCATTTAATATATCAAATATATTAATTAATCGATTAATTCCAAATTAATCATTATCTCTCTTTAATTGATATTTTATCCCAGATAAAATATTTCCGCAATTAATCCCAGATTAATTTTCTCTCTCTTCTAATTAATCCCAAATTAATTTAGAGTGCAAGTCATACGTCATCGGTGAATCTTTGGGAAGTGACCCATGAGATCCCCGGATATGTTGGCAGTAAAGTCGGTCGTCGGACTATCCGAACACGTAAGTACAAAGTACTAAGTTTATACCGATTTACAAGACAAGGTTGGCTTCTAGCAAAGCGTCATGCCTACCCAATTCTCCGGAAATATTCTTACAGGAATAAAGGATCTATATCAGGCGTAGTATACGTAGTATTGCGTATTTCTGTCCAGTATTGGATGATCACGTGCTAGGCCTGGGGCTGGAATTGTGTCTGCCCCGTATGAAGCACATGACGGATGTCTGGTAACTAGTCTCTATAATCGGATAAACATGACCTTGACATTTTATCCTGATGATTGCAGTACTTAAGAGTACTAGTACCGTATCCTACGTGACCATCATCTCCATATGACTGGAGTGACACTTCCGTCTTGACATTACACCCAACACACTACGATTCTCAATATACCCAGCATTGGCGTACACAGAACCTGTTAAAGCCCTGGACGACCGCAACCAAAGTATATTGATTGTCGCAAGTATTAGCGGTGCAAGTCTCAGGTTAATACAAAATACACCTACCCTGATTTCGGACTTCCATAGACACATAGTCATACTACCAATGGAATTCCGAGGGGGTCTATCCAGAGCGAAGCTGTTTCCCATACCATCGGTAAAACACAACCTCCTATTACACTTGCATGAGTATCATATACCCAAATATATGAGAACTATGCCGTTGTGCCCTCACAACGCGCACAAGTGCAATACTAGTCTTTTACGCATTTATCGATGTCCAATCTCGATAAAACTCTTACTAGGGATATTTAATGATTTATCCTTCGTGGACTGATACTGTCTCATATCATTCTCCATCCAGGAACAAATCATAGGGACCTCATATAATTTATACATCTAGGTGATCTAATCACAATGATAAGAGTGCAATCTCCTTTGTCACATAGTTAATTTGTACAACAACACCATGATCTGTACAAATAGTGACGTTATGGGTCATAATTGTCCAACAATCTCCCACTTGGCCTATAGTTAGTCACTCGAGTGTCTTACACCCGAACTATGTACGGTTGGCTCAAACTGCTGAGAAAAGACTTTCGTCAGCGGATTTGCATGATTATCGTCTGATGCGATTTATACGATCATCACATCACCACGATGTATGATCCGTACGAATCATATGAATATCGAAGTATTTATCTGGATCATTGATGAGACCATTAATTCTTTAGCCTGTGCTGACGCCTAGCTCAACTGCTAACAGAATTATATATAATCTAATTATATTTATTTATCGACCCAGAAGGCTTTTATTGCCGCCTTAGCTGCAGCAATTAACTCGCATCTGTTGTTTATTCTGTAACAGTATCTTGCTTGGAAGATTTCCAGCTCACTGTTCCGTTATTCAAACTGTATAGTACCATTTGCGACTTATAGTCATCTAATCGGTTTAGGAAACTTGCTACAGTGATCCCAGTAACTTCAAGTTCTCATTCTCCAGAGTTTAAGACAGCATCCTTAGATCTCTAAGATACTAATGGATGTTCTTAACATAAATCCAGTGACTATCATTTGGATTGGCCTGTTTGTGAATCCATATGCTCAAAGCGTATGAGACACCAGGTCGCGTATATTTTTCAATGTACGGTTTCTTGGAGAGTTTTCCCGAAAGCCAAGCTTTCACCGATTGTTATTATGGGAATATCATTTCCAAGAAATGAAATATTATCATTATTTTATAAGACAGCCACTGTCAGTTTATTTTACCCTCTTAAATACACAAGAATCTTTTCGTTTTGAATTAAATCACACTCCATTATGATTACATCAAAACGATAATTCCAAGAACCTAATGCTTGCTTCAATCCAAACATGGATCGAATAACCCGCAAACCTCGTTTGCTAGTTTTGGTACGACAAAACCGACAGGATGTTGTAAACATCCTCCAAAAAGGTTTCCTTTTCAGGAAAATGATTTTCCCGTTAAGCTGATATATTTCATAAATGAAACATGCAGCTTTAGCAAACATTATCCAAATGGATTTACCGTGGCAACAGGTAAAAGGTTGAATCATAATAAACACAATGTTGATAACGATATATTTCCGCTAAAAGCCTAGCTTTATACGTTGGTATGTTGCCATCCATGTATGTCTTCCTTGAAGACTTATATAGTACCTATAGGCACAATGCCTTGTGGTACAACAACTAGTATCCAAACATAGTTGATATACATGGAATTCATTTCGGACTCATGGCACTTTACCATAATAGGGAGTCGATACCTTGTATCACTTCCTCATACATAGTCAGTTGGTATTCCTCAAAAGATTGACATCTTTATGAGGTGAGATTAGAAACCAATACCCCAGGTTGTTTTCTGACTCTCTCCGACATACGCGGTTCTTGTGTATTCGAAGATTAATGATAATAGTTTCATCTTTGATGAACTATTTGTGTTCCATTAGGAATCGGTGCCTTGAATAGTATCACTCCGATTTTCATCGAGTTTTACTATCCTCCCACTTACCACTGTATATCGGTATTCCTCTTAGGAAATCTGCATGGTGAGCAACAATCTAATTGTTCTATTGTGAGTTGTATAAGTACAATACTTATGGTATCCCTAGGATAACCTACAATTGGCACTTATCCAATTTGGGTTTTAGTTTGGTATCATCCAAACATATGCCTAGCATTCCCAAATATTCAGGAATGAGAAACCCGGTTTCTTTCCCATTCATATCTAATATGATATATGTCAAACAGATTATTAAGAAACCTTATTCTAAATAAGTTCTGCACTGTTTAAAGCTTATCCGTTGAAGGAAATGGTAGCTCAGAGCGACTCATGATTAACCTTATCATGTCCAACAAAATTCGGTTACTCTGTTCGGACACACCGTCAATTTGACGTGTTCCGGGAGGAGTCCTCATTGAAAGAATACTTTACTCTTTCAAGTATATAAGAAACTTATTGCTTAAGTATTTTCCATTACGGTTTTACCGTGACGGTATAATACTTTAGCCGATCTGTTTGTCTATTTCGTGTCGAAACTTTAAAAGTTTCCAATTTGTGTTCTTTAAAAGAAACAAATAACCATAACGCGATGCCACATCCGTAAAGGTCACGAAATATTCGTATCCACCTCTAGCATAGCTAGACATGGGCCTACTTGCTTCACTATGAACTAGGGCTAACAGGTCGGTGGCATTTACACTTTTACCAAGTAAATAGTATTTTAGGCACTTTGCCCAATAAACTAGATTCGTAGACTTTATTTGAATAGGATCAAATTAGTCCTAGTATCCACTCTTCAAAAGTATGGATATACGATTCTTGTTTAATTGTGTACCAGACAACAATGCCACAATAAAGTTTCATCTGATCAAATCAGTTTGAGCTGTTTGTTTATCATATTAATATTTGAGATTTATTTATATTCAAAATATAAATTCTGTTATTCACATCTAATGTGTTTATCTCAATATCATCTTTATATAATAAAACACTTTAGTGTTCTAGAATATAAAGGTTCACCGCCAGCGGGTTAAACACTGATATAGAAATAATGTATCTAGTCAAACTAGTTACATTGTAACAGTTTCCTATTTAAGTACACACCCGAAGGTAGTTCCTAAACTTAGGTATCTACGGTTGAAACAGCGACTTTCGTCCCGTTTCCGATCCGGAGATAAATCTCGATTGAAGTCAGTATCCTGTTCAAAACAGATTCTGAACATCAATATATATATTTATGTACCACACTAAGTATTTAAAATCCAATTTCAATACTAGTAGTGAACACAATTTGACAAACATATTTGAAGTCAGAGCCTTGCTCGTCTTCAATTCCTTCATGTCTACTTTGTCCAAACGGCAGTCACGCTTCCGCGATCCCGTTTGCCACAATTAGGCAGACATTTTAGGATATGTCATTCATCTTCCCAGAAGACTATAATGATTTTGCCTTTGCCAGTTTCAACACTCCAGAAGCCTTTGGCCAAGCTTCGGGTTTCTAGAATATCGAATTAAGGTGCGCCTTGCGCTACTTGCCTAATTGCAAACTTTGACTTTGTCTCCTTGAGAATAGTCATTAACTCTCCAAGAGTTATGTATTGAAATTTAGTACTTATAAAACCTAAAAATAGATTTATGAAGATCCTTCAATTTCAGTATCATACTTTAAGGATCTAATCCTTAGTTCTGATTCAGAAATTAAGGAGTCTACTGTGACAAGCTTAATGGATTAAGCACTTAAGTTATCATCACATTAATCTTCCAAAGATTATGCTCTACTATTTGCTTAACTCCGGGCTTAAGCCTAATATGTTATTTTATCAAATAAAGTAATTTATTATTTTCCAGGACCATCCTGAAATTTTATTCCCAATTTGAAAATTAAACCATTTAAACACATTTTCCCTAGGATTATGTTTTAAATGTCAATCTTTCAATTATGTCTTGATTTTAATAGTCCAACTATTTAATCAACGATTTAGGTACTATTTATTATAATGATTACAATAGTCCAACTATTTAATCAACTATAATTTTAATAGATTAAAATCAATTATATTGATTACTATAATCCAATTATAAAATCAACTATAAATGAATAGTTTGAATATAGTCCAACTACTTATTAAAACAACGATTAAATATTAGTCCAACTAACATTTAATTTATATGACGTATGATATTTGATTTGAGCGCGTATGGCGAGTAATTGAACGAGTATTGCAAATTCAATTCTTGCCTCCCACTATTTTTCGGCGAGCCTCTAACCATCTGTCGAGTACTCGGGAAACCGCGTTTCCTAGTGGGCTAGGATCCCGTTAAATATCACACAATCTTGACTTTAGCCAACAAATTGTATGATAATTAACAAGGTAGATCTCTAAGATCGATTGGATCCAATCCAATTCCTAGATCCGGTAGGGAGACTCCAAGTCCGAAACATATATCTTATATATGCCAATACATCCAATGTATTACCTAACCTTTTTCCTCTGAATCAACTAAGCCTTGGCTTTGGCACAACAAACTTAGTGATCCCAGTTAAGCGCGACTCATTGACCATGGAAAGCTTCGTAATCAATGTCGATGGACAAGAAGTGGTATTGACTTTGGCCAACAAACCACAACTTGGACAAGACACCAATATGGAACAAAGCCTTCGTGATTCAAACACATCCTCGACGGACAAAGGCCTTGACTTTGGCCAACAAGCCAATGCCAGTCTCGGATCTTGAGTGAGAATCACTCAATGGAAGGAAAAACGCTTCATATTTTGCGAGGGTTTTTCGAGTGCAAATTAGCAACCAATTTATTATCTTTGTTAAGGTCTCATCATCATATACTCTTAAACATGCATTCTAAACACATTATAAAGCGCGTATAATAAAATAATAATGATATACGGATGGATACTTTACACATTGATCCTAGATTAAATCTCTCTCTTTCTCTCTTCTGCTAGCACAAGTATCACTTCTACCATTTACAATACACTTCTAAAGAAACCTCATTTACATTGAGGGGAATAGGTGAGAAGAGAATACAAAGAAATGAGAGGTAATAAGGCTGGACACGCAGGTCCAATTTAATAAATCAAATTTATTACAACAATTTCTAAAATTACCCCACCCATCTAATATCCATCGATATACATTATTCATGCTTCTCAACCATGTATTCACACAAGCATGTTATCAATCAATCTAATCAAATTAATTAATCTAATAATTAGGGACCATCCAATGTTCAAACAACGATTTGATTTTGCTCGAGTCAAACTCATTTTGCGAATAAGTACTCAAAGTACGAATTCTCGAATTAAATTAAACTACATCATTAAATCCAATTTAATATGCATTCAATTCTAATTCGCTAATTTAATTCCAAATTAAATCTTACACTTTAATAATAAACCTTTTACGACTTAAATTCCAAATTTAATCGTTACGGGTCTCAAAGCCCGATTAACGTCCAACGTCAATTTAATTAAAGTCCAATGGGCTTTTAAATAATTTCTTAAGGCGTGGACTTTTGGTCAACTCGGGTCAAACCGAATAACCAAAATCCAATCCGGGAGTTACCCCATAAGCCTAGAAATCAATTTAGGCCCATTAGGCCCAATTAAACTTTAAAGGTCCATTAAGTCGCATTTGGGCTTTATGGATGCGGTTTTGGGTCTAATTGGATCCAACCAATTTTTCCTAAACCCAACTTTGTACAACAAAGCCCAATAAGCCCATTTACAACATTAAAGCCCAAATCCAATTTTAAGGCCCAATTAATTAAATACAAAAAATCCAATTTCACATTTAATTAACATAAAGTGTATATCATGATTAATCACCCAAATTAACATTTCTAAAACATCAATTTATACAATTAATCATGCTCATTTTCATCATCACATGTCCAACACATTTTGATTAAAATCAAACCCAATACATGCTCATCAAGGTCTCGACAATTAGGGTTTTTGTCCAATTCAAAAATTCAATCCAATTAATTTTCAAATCAACAATCCCAACATGATTCTAACTCATCCAATGAATTAACAAATCAAAATTCCAAGACATTTAGGGCAACTCATCTCTCGGCCAAGCCAACAAAATTGGGGAAATTTGTTCCAAACATAATTTCTTGAAATTGATCCAATCAATCCTCAATTAAAACACATTTAAACATATTCATTCATCCAATTTCACAAAATCATGCTCAAAATCATTTTACCCAAATTTTAAGCCCTAAACATTTTCATGCTCAAACCTTGCTCTAGATGCCATTGTTGGTTTCTATTAAGGTCCCAAGATCAATAATAAGCATGAAATATGTGCCCATCTTCACTGGTTCGGCAGTGGCAGTTCACAGCCCACTGGTTTGGCTCGGTTTTGGTCATTCTTCAAGCTCTAAGCTTCGTCGAACGATTCCCGGCTCATGGGTGGATTTCCCTATCACCTTCACATGTCTCGTAAGTGTGCTAGCACTTGTGATTTTGCCACAAAATCCCACTCTTGTTCTTCCATTCTCTCGGTTTTTACAGAACAGAAAACCAGAAAATTTAGCCCCTTGGGCGTGAGGATGAGAGAGATGAGAGGAAGAGATAGTTGTTTTTGGTTGTTCCAAATTTGTGTATCTTATACACACATTTGAATTTCAAATTCATTTGGCATGAATTTGGCTTTCAAAAAGTCAGCATTTAATGCTTCAACACCACTCACATCACTCAATCAGTTGTCAAGTCACATCACTCAAAGTGACAAGTGATTTGACGCTTGAAGTGACGCTAGATGTGACTAGCGATTTGATGCTTGATTTGACTTGCGTGCCGCATTCGAATTCGAAATGCGAATGCGCTTGCAAACAATCCCGGGCTCGGGTTCACTAATTTCAAATTAACAAATTTTCCGTTGCGTCGTAATTAAATGATTACGCCTAGCGAAGTCACTATTCACGTCGCTAACGAATTAATTCTAAATTAATTCGTTCGCCCGAATTAAAATCTAATTTTAATTCCGCGTTGAAATCCAATTTCATTTAATATATCAAATATATTAATTAATCGATTAATTCTAAATTAATCGTTATCTCTCTTTAATTGATATTTTATCCCAGATAAAATATCTCCGCAATTAATCCCAGATTAATTTTCTCTCTCTTCTAATTAATCCCAGATTAATTTAGAGTGCAAGTCATACGTCATCGGTGAATCTTTGGAAGCGACCCATGAGATCCCCGGATATATTGGCAGTAAAGTCGATCGTCGGACTATCCAAACACGTAAGTACCAAGTACTACGTTTATACCGATTTACAAGACAAGGTTGGCTTCTAGCAAAGCGTCATGCCTACCCAATTCTCCGGAAATATTCTTACAGGAATAAAGGATCTATATCAGGCGTAGTATACGTAGTATTGCGTATTTTTGTCTAGTATTGGATAATCACGTGCTAGGCCTGGGGCTGGAATTGTGTCTGCCCCGTACGAAGCACATATCGGATGTCTGGTAACTAGTCTCTATAATCGGACAAACATGACCTTGTCATTTTATCCCGATGACTGCAGTACTTAAGAGTACTAGTACCGTATCCTACGTGACCATCATCTCCATATGACTGGAGTGACACTTCCGTCTTGACATCACACCCAACACACTACGATTCTCAATATACCCAGCATTGGCGTACACAGAACTTGTTAAAACCCTGGACGACCGCAACCAAAGTATATTGATTGTCGCAAGTATTAGCGGTGCAAGTCTCAGGTTAAGACCAAATACACCTACCCTGATTTCGGACTTCCATAGACACATAGTCATACTACTAATGAAATTCCGAGGGGGTCTATCCAGAGCGGAGCTGTTTCCCGTACCATCGGTAAAACACAACCTCCTATTACACTTGCATGAGTATCATATACCCAAATATATGAGAACTATGCCGTTGTGCCCTCACAACGCGCACAAGTGCAATACTAGTCTTTTACGTATTTATCGATGTCCAATCTCGATAAAACTCTGACTAGGGATATTTAATTATTTATCCTTCGTGGACTGATACTGTCTCATATCATTCTCCGTCCAGGAACAAATCATAGGGACCTCCTATCATTTATACATCTAGGTGATCTAATCACAAATGATAAGAGTGCAATATCTTTTGTCACATAGTTAATTTGTACAACAACACCATGATCTGTACAAATAGTGACGATGTGGGTCATAATTCTCCAACATACCATCGGTAAACACAACCTCCTATTACACTTGCATGAGTATCTTATACCCCAAATATATGAGAACTATGCCGTTATTCTCCACAACGCGCACAAGTGTAATACTAGTCTATTCTACATTATCGATGTCCAATCTCGATAATACTACAACTAGGGATATTTAATGATTAAACCTTCGTGGATTGATACTGTCTCATATCATCTCAATCCGGAACTAATCATAAGGACTTTTTATCATTTATATATCTTGGTAATCTAATTACAAATGATAAAAGGGCAATTGAATTTGTCACATAGTTAATTTGTACAACAACACCATGATATGTACAAATAGTGATGCTATGGGTTATAATTGTCCAACAATCTCCCACTTGGCCTATATCCAATCACTCAAGTGTCCTACACCCAAACTATGTACGGTTCGCTCAAACTTCTGCTGAAGAAAGGCTTTCGTCAGCGGATTTACGGTGTTATCATCTGATGCGATTTATTCGATCATCACATCGCCATGATGTATGATCCGAACGAATCAGATGAATATTGAAGTATATATCTGGATCGTTGATGAGACCATTAATTATTTAGTCTGTGATGTAGCCTAGCTCAACTGCTAACAAAACTACTCCGAATCTAATTAGGATTATTATAGATCCAAAAGGCTTCTATTGCTGCCTCAACTGCAGCAATATTCTGCTTTTGTTGTTTATTCGGCAATAGTATCTTGATTGGAATATTTCCAGCTCACTTTTTCGTTATTCAAACTTTATAGTACCTTTATCACGACTTATAGTCATTTTTATCGGTTAGGAAACTTGCAGTAGTGAACCCAGTCACTTCAAGTTCTCCTTCTCCACAGTATAAGAAAGCATTCTTAGTTTATCTAAGATACTAAAGGATGTTCTTAACATCAATCCAGTGACTATCACATGGATTGGCTTGATTGTGACTCCATATGCTCAAAGCATATAAGACACCAGGTCGCGTATATTTATTTCAATGTACGAGTTCTCGGAGAGTGCCAACAACTTTTAGATCTATCCCAGTAGATCCTTATTCCTAGAATAAAGGTTGTCTCTCCAAAGAATTCTACGGAGAATTTTTCATGAAAGCCAAGCTTTCACCGATTTTATTATAGGAAATATCATTTCCAAGAAATGATATATCATCATTTTTAGGACAATCACTGTCAGTGCGTTCCCACTAACCTCCTTATATACACAAGAATCATTTTCGTTTTTGAATTAAATCATATACCATTATGATTACATCAAAATGATAATTCCAAGAACGCAATGCTTGCTTCAATCCATAAATGGATCGAATTAACTTGCATACCTTGTTTGCTTGTTTTGGTACGACAAAACCGCCAGGATGTTGTAAACATCCTCTGAAAGGTTTCCATTTAAGGAAAGCGATTTTGACGTTCAGCTGCCATATTTCATAAATGAAACATACAGCATTGGCAAGCATTATCCAAATGGATTTAACCATGACAACGAGTAAAAGGTTTCGTCGTAATCGACACAATGTTGATAACGATACCTTTTCGCTACAAGCCTAGCTTAGTACGTTAATATGTTTCCATCCATGTATGTCTTCCTTGAAGACTTATACAGTACCAATAGGCACAATGCCTTCCGGTACTACAACTAGTGTCCAAACTTGGTTGGTATACATGGAATCCATTTCGAACTTCATGACACTTTTCCATAATAGGGAGTCGATACCTTGTATCACTTCCTCATACGTAGTCAGTTCGTATTCCTCAATAAGATTGACATCTTTATGAGGTGAGATCAGAAACCCATACCTCCCAGGTTATTTTCTGACTCTCTCCGACTTGCGCGGTTCTTGTGTATTCGAAGATTAATGATAATAGTTTCATCCTTGATGAACTATTTGTGTTCCATTAGGAATCGATGCCTTGAATAGTATCACTCCGATTTTCATCGAGTTTTACTATCCTCCCACTTACCACTGTATATCGGAATTCCTCTTAGGAAATCCGCATGGTGAGCAACAATCTAATTGTTCTCTTGTGAGTTGTATAAGTACAATACTTATGGTATCCCTAGGATAACCTACAATTGGCACTTATCCAATTTGGGTTTTAGTTTGGTATCATCCAAACATATGCCTAGCATTCCCAAATATTCAGGAATGAGAAACCCGGTTTCTTTCCCATTCATATCTAATATGATATATGTCAAACAGATTATTAAGGAACCTTATTCTAAATAAGTTCTGCACTGTTTATAACTTATCCGTTGAAGGGAATGGTAGCTCAGAGCGACTCATGATTAACCTTATCATGTCCAACAAAATTCGGTTACTCTGTTCGGACACACCGTCAAATTGACGTGTTCCGGGAGGAGTCCTCATTGAAAGAATACTATACGCTTTCAAGTAATCGAAAAACTTATTGCTTAAGTATTTTCCATCATGGTCTAACCGTGATGTTTTAATACTTTAGCCGATCTATATGTCAACTTCGTGTCTAAACTCTTTGAATTCATCAAAAGTTTCTGATCCGTGTTTCATAAGAAACACATAACCATTAAGGTTTCGAAGTATTCATATCCACCTCTAGCCTAGCTAGATATGGGCCCACTTACGTCACTATGAACGAGGGCTAACAGATCGGTGGCACTTATATTTTTACCAAGTAAAAGGTATTTTAGGCACTTTACCTAATCGACTAGATTCGTAGACATTATTTGAATAGAATCAAATCCATCCTATTATCCACTCTTCGAAAGTGTGGATATACGAGTCTTGTTTGATGTGTCTCAGACAACAATGCCACAAATAAGTCTTAAGTGATTAATTCATTTTGAGCTATTTGTTTGTCATGTCATACGTTTGAGATTCATTTATATTCAAAATATAAATACTGTTATTCACTTCTAATATGTTTATCTCAATATCATCTTTATAAAATAAAACACTTTAGTGTTCTAGAATATAAAGGTATACCCACAACGGCTTAAACCCTGATATAGAGATAATGTTTCTAGTCAAACTAGTTACATTCTAACAGTTTCCTAATTTAAGTACATACCCGAAGGGTAGTTCCTAAACTTAGGTTTCTACGGTTAAAATAGCGACTGTCGTCCCGTTTCCGATTCGTAGATAAATCTCAACTGTAGTCAGTGTCCTACTAATCAGCAGATTCTGCACACCAGTACGTATATTTATGTACCACATCCAGTATCTAAAATCCAATTTTAATACTAGTAGTGAACATGTTGATGAAAAATATATTTGAAGTCGGAGCCTTGCCCGTCTTCAATTCCTTCATGTATGCCTTGTCCATATGGCAGTCACGCTTCCAGTGACCCCTTTGCCACAGTTTAGGCAGGTATTTTTGGGATATGTCCTATGTCTTCCCAGAAGAATTATAATGATGCCTTTGGCCTTTGCCCCGTTTCCACACCCAGAAGCCTTTGGCCAAGCCTTGGCCTTCTGGGATGTCGAAATAAGATGCGCCTTGCGCTTCTTGCCCTATTGCAAACTCTGGTTTTGTCTCCTTGAGTATAGCCGTTAACTCTCCAAGAGTTTACTATTGCAATTTGTACTTCTAAGATCTAAGGATAGATCTATGGAGATCCTTCAATTTCATTATCATACTATAAGGATCTAATCCTTAGTTCTGAATAAGAAATTAAGGAGTCTTTGCGGCAAGCATAACAGATTAAGCACTAAAGTTATCATCACATGAATATTCCAAATATCATGTTCTACTATTTGCTCAACTCCGGGCTTAGGCTCGAGACGTCATTCTATCAAATAGAATAACTTCTCAATTCCCAGGACTATCTTGAGATTTTATTCCCAATCTGAAAATTAAAGCCGTTTAAAAAAAATTTCACCCAGGATTATGTTTTAAACACTAATCTTTCATTTATCTTGATTCCAATAGTCCAACTATCGAATCAACGATTTTAGGTACTATTGATTATAATGATTACTATAGTCTAACTATATAATCAACTATAATTAATAGGTTAAATTCAATTATATTGATTACTATAATCCAATTATAAAATCAACTATTAATTGAAGTAGTTTTTAACAGTCCAACTGTTTAATTTAAAACAACATTAAATATTAGTCCAACTAATATATTAATTTATTGACGAAAAATGTATGAGCGCGTATTGGCAAGTAACTAAACTAATATTGCAAATTTAATACTTGCCTCCTCCCACTATTTTCGGCGAGCCTCTAACCCTCTGTGGAGTACTCCGGGAAACCTTCTTTCATAGTGGGTTATGATCCCGTTAAATAACACACAATCTTGACTTGGCCAACAAATTGTATGATAATTAATTAGGTAGATCTCTAAGATCAATTGGATCTCATCCAATTCCTAATCCAGTAGGTGGACATCTAAGTCCGAAACATATATCTTATATATGCCAATATATCCAATATATTCCCTAAGTTTTTTCCTCTGAATCAATTAAGCCTTGGCTTTGGCACAACAAACTTAATGATCCCAGTTAAGCGGAACCCATTGACTTTGGAAAGCTTCGTAATCGATATCGATGGACAAGAAGTGATCTTGACATTGGCCAACAAATCACAACTTGGACAAGACACCGATATGGAACAAAGCCTTCATGATTCAAACACATCCGCGAAGAACAAAGGTCTTGACTTTGGCCAACAAACCAGTGCCAATCTTGGATATTGAGTAAGAATCACTCAATGGAAGGAAAAACGCTTAATATATGTTGAGGTTTTTTCGCGTAATTGGCAACCAATTAATTATCTTTGTTAAGGTCTCATCATCATACACCCTTAAACATGCATTCTAAAAACATAATAAGGCGCGTATAAATAAATATAATAATGATATGCAGATGGATATTTAAAAACATTGTTCCTAGAATAAATCTCTCACTTTCCTCTCTCCTGCTAGCACAAATATTACTTCTACCCAATTACATAACACTTCTAAAAAACCTCATTTACATTGAGGGGAATAGGTGAGAAGAGAAATACAAAGAGTTAAGAGGTAATAGGCTGGACACACATGTCCAATTAATAAATTCTAAATTTATTACAACAATTTCCAAAATTGCCCTCACCCATCTAATATTCATCCGATATACATTATTCATACATAGCATCCATGTATTCACACAAAGCATGTTATCAATCAATCTAATCCAATTAATTAATCTGAAATTAATGACCATCCAATTTTCAAACAACGATTTGATTTTGCGCGAGTCAAACTCGTTTTAAGAATAAGTACTCAAAGTACGAATTCTTGAATTATATTAAACTACAATATTAAATCCAATTTAATTTGTATTTAATACTAATTCTTTATTTAATTCTAAATTAAATATTTAAACTTTTTAATGTGCCTTTACGACTTAGATTCTAAATCTAATCGTTACAGGTCTCAAATCCCAATTAACATCCAATGTCAATTTAATTAAAGTCCAATGGGCTTTCAATTAATTTCTAAAGGTATGGACTTTGGTCAACATGGGTCAAACCCAAATACCAAAGCCCATTTAAGGAATCACCCTTATTTGCCAAGAAACCAATCTAGGCCCATTAGGCCCAATTTAAAATTAAAGGTCCGTTTAATTATATTTGGACTTTATGGATATGGTTTTGGGCCAATTGGATCCAACCAATTAGCCTAAACCAAACTTGGCCCAACCAAGCCCATTAAGCCCAAATACAACTTTACAAGCCCAATTCCAAATTTGGCCCAATTAATTTAATTGAATCCGGTACATTTTTTTTCCAATCAGAATTGAAATTAGTACTTGGTTTAATTAGCTTTTACTAAAAAAAAAAAGGGTGGGTATTGTATGAGTTAAACAGATTGGTGGCTGGGTTCAAGAATATGCAGGGCTTACATTTGCAACAGTTCATGGCGCAGGCCATGCAGTGCCACTCTTCAAACCAAGCGATCCACTTGCATTATTCTCATCATTTCTCATGGTGAATCTCTGCCTTCAGTTCTAAAATAAACCATGCCATATATGTATAGTGACAGAAAATTGTCTCTGTAATTTTTCAATGGAACCCTCATTGACAAAGAGATTAAATGCATTTTGAATTTTTTCTGATCGGATATAAAAAAAGTACAAATTTTTAAACCGTTGGAATTGTTGTTAATTGGGAATTATTTGGTGTTGTCAATAACAACAATTAGTAATAATTTCATGTTGGAAATTATTAAGTAACAACAATAGTTGTTAATCAAATAATTAAGTAACAACAAGAGTTGTTAAGTAACAACAATTAGTAAAATGTTAAGTGGGGAACATATGGTACACCCATGATGGTAACATTTTTGGAAGGGTTAGAGAAAGTCATTATGCATCCAAATACATGTGATTACATAGTAATCAATGCATGTGATTAAATAGTAATCAAGATTAATAATAATCCATGCATGTGAGCTAATAGTGACTTGGTTTCCCTCCTATAAATAAGACATTTGCTTATTAGTTAAGCAATCAATTAAGTTTGATTAAGAGGTCTCTACAAGTTTAAAGGTATGCAATTGTGTTGTGGTTAATATAGATTTATTTCAATTAGTTTGTAAATAAATCTAGGACTAGTAATACATGTATGGTTAGATCCTAAGAGGACAAATATGTAAATATATTAGGGATTACGTTTCCTAACATAAACAAAAAAGAGTAGTTATATTGGGCTTTAGGAGATGAGATAAACGATGTTTGTGCATTAAAAAGAAACAAAACAATTAAAAAGTTTTTATTTAAATCAATATGAATAGAAATTATTTTGATAAAAATATAAAAAAAAAAATTTCATATTTAAGAAAATATAATAAATTAAGGAAATTGATATTATTAACCAATAGTAATTCTTTTAAATTGAAGTATGTTTTCATTATTTTCATTATCTCTCACCAGTGGTGTGATCAAAAAATCAAGTCAATGGGCGTAAAGTTAAATAAAAAAACACACAAAATATTTATATTCATATTGATATGTGAATATTTTATACATTATAACTATTCACAACGTAGTTTAGTAAAAAAATCACTACAAATATACTCATAAATTAGAAGTTCAATAACCAAATCTAAGAATAAACATGGTTTTTTTTTTATTTAAATGTAATGAAATCTCTATTCCTTTGCAAATGGAAAAAAAAAAAAAACATAAATGAGTGGATTTAAAATGAAATGTAGTCAAATATTGAACTATTGATTGCTTGTTGTTGTTGGTAGTGAAAATTAAAAAAACAAAATTGAAGAGAAATTAAGAAAGTGGTAGGGATTAGGGAATTATAGAAAGAGAGATTATTATAATTTTTCATTATTTGTTTTATTTTAGACATGTTTCAGATGGGATAGATGCAAAAGTGTGTATTGGATTTTTTTAATCAATTTGGACTTGAGCCTAAGTAAAACTTAAAAAAATAATAAATAAATATATTTATGAGTGTTGTTTAATTGTTTATATTTTCAAATATATATTTATATAATAAATTTATAAAATATAAAATAATAATTATTAATTTTTTGTGGGGCCAGTAGGGGGCATATGCCCCCACTGATCCTGAATACATCTGTCACTGCCTCTCACGAAATTATCTCTTTTCACACAAAATCACCAATAAAAAAATTAAAAAACGAAATCGAACAATTTTTGGGAAATCAAAAATTAAAAATTGGTCAAAATTGATCAAAATTGTCCATAAATTGGTGTTGGTTTAAATATATCAAATCGGCCAGATTGAATGGCTTAAATAATGATATGTAATTAATCAACAGTGCTTAAATAGCATAACTTAATACTAATAAAAGAAAGATCTTAAGTTTAATAATATTTAATCCTATTTTATTTATAAAAAAAAAAACCTCTCTTTAATCAACTTTTTTTTTTTTTTATTCGGGGGTCAAAACAAAGTTTAATGAGCAGTGATAGGTGAACAAATAGAGGATAAAAAAATGATTTTTTTTTTATTCTTTATACGGTTTACAAAATGATAATTTAATGATTTCCCACTTTTCAAAGAAAATTATAATTTTAAATACACAAAAAGATTTAAAAAAAAAAATAGAAAAACGAGTATAATTTTCAAAAATATAGTTTTTGAAATTTATGTTTAGACCCTTCAAAATGCAGTCAGATCCCTACCATGTGGCTTTCTCGAATACTCTCATTTTAGAAGCCATTTTGATGCAAATTTCGAAAAGTGTTCAACATGAAAGTTATTAGTTTCGGAAAAACAAGTCAAATGGTTCAAGAATCAGCTCAATCAGAGTTCGTTAACTATTTTTATAGCCAATACAATAAATTTCTACGTGTATTACGATATAAAACCGTGTGTCTTCTAACGCGATGAAGCTTCAATTTAAAACATTTCAATCTATTTTCCAACACATAAACTCCTATTTTTGAATATCATACCGTTCCAAATCCTTAACTTTAATTCGAAAACCTTATAGCATTGTTCCAAAAATCTCGGGATATTACACCCACAATATGAGAGTATATTAAATATTAATTAGTTTTTAGATTACAATTCATATATTATAATATAAGTAAGATTAATTTATATTTTCATATTAAGAGTTTTACCATTTATCCCAGCAGAATGAAATTAGATACTCATGCTTTGAATAAAAACACACATAATTTTAATACCGAAAGAAAAAAAAAATTACAACAAATCTTGAAAAATGAAACACACAAAAGATATGACCCTTCATAAATTCCCAAAGAGAGAAATTTATGGAAGAAGCTACTGAATGAGATGGTGAGCTCCTCTATTTATAGAGATACTCGGTACCTCACTTTGAAAATTACAAAGTGGTGGAAAGAAAGTGTGGATTGACATTTTCTTCTTCTTCTTCTTTTTTTTTTTTTTTTAATTTTTTTTTCTCTTTTGCTTTTGTTTTTATTTTTTTGTCTTTTTTGCTTTGTTTTATTTGTTTTTATATATTTATATAAAATACATGTGTAGTTAAATACATCATAAGCTTATTTTTTCATCAATCTAAACACAATGAATGTTTTCCAATTCCGATTTGAATCTAACTGTCACGTTCTTTTGGGTTTCTGGGTGTTGGAATTCAGATTTTATATCCATTTTCTTGTTGAGTATCCAAAATAGTATTTTACCTACACAATAAAAATCACAATAAAAATAAATTAAACATAAATTTAATTATTATTTTATAAATGTTAAATTAAGAGGATTAATAAAACTAAAACTCTTGAATGATAAATTTTCATTTAATAAATATACACTTTTTAGTGTTCATCAAAAGACATAAAAAGACGCTCGCATCCAAACTGTTGTAACCCAACCAGAAGTACAGATTCCCAACTTTAGAAGTCAGGTAAAGTGCAAGCAAAAAGTTACAATTGTCAATCCTTTGTGGCAAACACTCAAGGACCCAAGGAGATTAACAATACTCATACTCAATAGTGAAAATTCGTGATTATCCTAGGTTCTGACCCTATGCGGAATTTAACGCAATAAACAAGACAGGTCTCGATTACTGCTACTATGGATAAATTAACAGGCAACCACAATATCCAACAATTAATTATGCTGCAAATATAAAACAATAATAATAAATTAAGACAGCAAATTAAATCAATCACACAAAATCAACACAATAATTTTTGGTGACGAAGTGGAAAACTCTTGAGAGTAAAAAATCACTCCGGGTATAGGCTACCACCCGAATCCACTATATAGAGAAAAACTTACAGCGATGGTCAAGACCTATGGTGGCAACTCCACCGACTCAATAACCTCTATACTGCAAGAACTCAAGGCAGCTCCTCAAGCCCGCGACCCACGGTTTTCTTCAGAACCTCTAAAGGCTCTGAGTATATTGTATCACCTTTAAAGCCGGAACTCCGACTACCAAACTTCCTCCTAAAGAACTCTAAAGAGTTAGGAATTTTGGGTAAGTTGTGTTGAAGGTTTAACAAAGAGGGATTCACACCATTAACAAAGAAGACAAGAAGATGAAGAAGTCTTCAATGGTGGAATCAAAGAGAGTTGAAAGCTTTGAGAGATTTTGGCTCAAGGGAAATATGCTTCAACTAATGGGCAAGGCAGCTAAGGGTTATATTTATAGGTAGGGTAAAAAGCTAGGGTTTTGCAAAGTGAAAAGGCTCAAAGACGCGTTCAGATCGCAGTCGCGTTCGAACGCATACTAGAATGCTCTACGAACACGTCCTTTCTATGAAGACTCGTTCGAACGCCACTCGAACGCACAACGAACAGATGCTCTCTGGAATGATCCTATTCGAACCCAATAAGAACGTGCCTCGAACGTTTGCTCTCTGGAATGATCCTGTTGGAACCCAATGGAGAACGTGACACTAACGCCACACGTTCGAACCTAATAACGAACGCAACACTAACGCCAATCGTTCGAACACTGCAACGAACGCACCACGAACGTATGTCTGATGCACAGCAGCCAAAAATCAGTCCAATTGCACAAAGATCTTCACGACTAATTACAACTCAATTGAACTTATTTTGTCACGGACATATGCCAATAAAAATGGAACTAACAAATAAGACTAACCTATTATAATGAACCATAATAGCCAAAACCCGTAGAATATTGCTTTCTCTCAATTAGCTTCCTAAGGTCTCTCCATAATTGTGCATAAGAAAAATACGAATTAAATTTATGCTCACCCCTTGTTCGATTAATGCCCTGCTCCTCCGCTAAGAAACCCAATCAGAATAGTAATCGGACTCTTAAATCGAAAAGAATATGCATGTCAACCTATTAGTGTAAGAAGTGGATTTAAACTCGCTCCATGGGTCCGGCACGAGTCCGTACGGGTTCGGAACGGTACGGCTCGTTATTGTGAGGCACGAATGGGTCAAGATTTTTGTCCCGCGAACCGTGCCGTGCTTGGTGCGGCACGAAAATGGGTCCGTTAGTGGCCCACCAATAATTATTTATAATTTAAATTTTATATTTCAAATTTCAGAATTATATTTTTTTAAAAATTCATTAACACATTTTTCAATTTATTTTAAATCTTAAATGTTAAAAATTAAAACTAACTAAACTATTATTAACAATATAATAGATAATTAATAGAAATATTTATCAATTAAAAATAATACAATTTGAAAGAGAAATATAATATAATTAATTCTATGAAATGAAAAGCTACATGTTACAAATCATATAAAATATGGTGTAATTTATATCATTATAATTTATAGCACATTCCAATTATATTAACACCTGCTGAACTATCTATCATTTGCATTTTACAATCTTTTTAAACACTAAAATTATCCATAAAATTATATATTCATCATCAACCTCAACATCACCACCACCACTATCATCATCAACATTTGTACCATAATCATCCGTCGTAGCCGTTTCTAAATTCAAAGATGCCATCTCATTGGCTAATTCATCTTGTCAAAGTTGCTGTGTACGACGCTCTTCATGCTCCCAATCTTTAAGACACATCAAGCGATTTAATATTTTTGATGATAAATTTGATCGACGATCATCTAAAACTCTGCCACCTGCACTAAAAGTAGACTCCGAAGCTACAGTAGAGACTGGAGGGTAAGTAAACAACGGACCATTATGGATAGCAAAGGAGACATAGGGACCTTTTCTTTCCAAAATTTCAAAACATTAATTTACATTAGTAAAATTGTCCTGTGCCTAATATATCTTCAAGCTTAAACCATTTTGTTGTTCATTTTTGTTGGGGAATTAAGTGTTGTTAAACGAAATCAAACATGCATCAACAATCAATAAAACCAGAACAAAAACATGTCAATATTATGCATAAACCCTAAAACTTGGAAAATAAACAAAAAAAAAAACTGGAAAATGAAGAAAACTTATGGAAAGTTGTAGTCCAAGTCGAGTTGCCTCTGTCCTTAAGAACTTATTAGCCCCGTCTCGGTGCTCTACGGATTTTGCGGCTAACGTCCTCCCATGATAACTTGGATTCCTCTTGTTCAAGGGGCACTCCTTAACAAGATCTTGAACTAGGACAATGGTGGAATCTCTCTATTGACTCCAAAAATAATATGATGTGACTCAAGACTTATCAAATTCGGATGCATAGAATAAACATGAAGGCTACTATATAAAGGCATGGAAGGGTGCCTTAAGGGCACCCTTTGATTTGGGGTGCAACCCTTCTAAGGGTTATACCCCTTCCACGCACTATTTGGAGCCTAGAAGTATGTTCTTCTAAATTGGAGGATATGTTCCTATATGTTTGTACCATTTCCATAGGGCACCACCTAAAGGACATGATCCTCCTTCATCCGAATTTAATATTTAAAGAATTTACAACAATTTTTGGTAGAGTAATTATTACCTTATAATTGGCAAAAGCAGTAAGAGCATCACTGTAATTTACACAAGAAGCCAACATCAAATATGTGGAGTTCCAACGAGTTTTCACATCTGTTTTAAATTTTTTCTTTTTCAATCCATTAAGAGATAGTGTTCCATTACAAAATTCTTGTTATCTAGAAGGTGTTCTCAACAAGCATAGTGCATCTCTAATTCTAGAGAGACTAGATTTTATAAATTCCAAATCATCTTGAACAAATCAAATTAATAATATGACAGACACATCTAAAATGGAAAAATTATGAACCATGTGCAGGTGTGATATTATGTAAAAATAAATTTATGGTAGCAATATATGCAGATGCATTATCAAGTGCGATGTTAAATTTTTTATTAATAAGATCATATTCTCGTAAAACACCTAAAATAGTATTAAAAAATTGTGATCCATTGTAAGGGTATTCTAATTCACGAAATGCAATCGACCTAGTTTCCTAAGTCCCATTTCTTATTAATATAATGTGTAGTAGCACAAATAAAACCAATATTATTAATACCAGTCCAACTGTCAGTGGTAATGCAAATAACACCTTTGAAATCAGAAAATTTTGAAATAATATCATTTTTTTTTCTCTATAAACTCTTTCAATATCATTTTTAATCGTATTTCTAGGAACTTGCTTTAATTGAGGTTAGCGTACCTTGTAATCACTACTAGAAAATTGACTTTTCCATTTCGCCATTAATAGTTATATTATTAGTGGAGAAATCGATTTTGCCACTAATAGTTATATCATTAGTGGCGAAATTAATGTTGCCACTAATAGTTATTGATTTTTAGTGGCGAAATTTAATTACTTTTAGTGACGAAATGAATTTCGCCACTGAAGGTAGGTAAATAATAAAAGGTGTACCTTTAGTGACGAATTTCGCCACTGAAATTATACTATTAGTGACGAAATTATATTTCAAAAGCTATTTACACCATATGATATTTTGTATTGTAAAATGATACAAAACATAAATTTTAATACATTAATATATGTAAATAGAATATTTTTATTTACAAATAAAAAAAATATATTATGTTCCAACATTAAAATCGACAAATGATCAACTAGTTACAATTCAAAAATCAAAAGTTATTGGTTGTCGTCTCATATCTAAATTCACATTCTATATTCAAACTACAAAAAAAGACTTTGAACATATGGTATAATTATATCAGTGTATATTAATCTCATATCAATAGATAAACAAAAACTAATTATATGTTAAAAAAATTAAAACTGAAGAATTGAGAAAAATTCAAGAAATAAAATTAAAGTCAACTTGAGTTAATATTTTGAAACAGTGTTTCAAATTACCATATATTTATGAATTATATATGGAACAAAAGTCAAAGAACTGTTGTCGAAACATATCATCTGAAACTGATTCGATGTGATTTCAGTCTTTTCTTCCTATCTTCACCATCCGAGGTTAAGTTTAAAAAAATTTACAACCAAAATACTTTACTTTGCAATCTTAAAATTTGGTATCAACTCACTTTCTCTGTAAAGTTGTCATTGGAGTTGATCCCACAACTGATCCATTCAAAGCCTTTTGATATGTATAATATAAATGTAAATTCCGCAATAATAATGTTATAGGCATCACAAATATATTTAATTAAAAAATAAGTACATATGACTTACGTTGCTCTCCACGCATATGAGACATATATTCTTGTGCGCCATTCACCGCAATATTACATATCAAGCAAG
>SKCR01021431.1:0-98659 GCA_019454045.1 Zanthoxylum bungeanum | reverse complement strand
AAATTCTTGGTGTTGTAAAAGATTTGGGATGAACCACGAAAAATTCTTGGTTTGAAGTGAGCCACGAAAAACTTCCGTGTAAGTTGTGAATTCAACTTGACATAGTGAAAAGCTTCAAGCGTGGCTTTGGAGAATGGACATAGGCAAAAAGTTAGCCAAACCACTATAAATCTGATGTCATTTTCTCTATTCCTATTTTTTTTTTATTACAAGTTATATTCTGTATTTGCATATTATTTAATAACTTGCATTTTTGTAATATATTGTGATTGAGAAAATTGATATAAACTTAATTGGTAAAATTATTAACTTGGTAACGTAAAATCGAAAAAAAATTTAAATTTTCATAATATTTTGTCAATACCTAATTCACTTCCCTTTTGAGTGTATAGAGATTATTTTTTGAGTGTTTGTAATTTCATAGAGTTTGATGTTAGTGTTGGTCATTTTTATGTGTGGCTTGAGAATTTGCCTCCAAATTTTGAATTATTTTTGTAGTTTGTCTTTTATCAATGAATTCCCGTAGAAAAAAAAAAGTGGTGTAAATTATATTTTAAAAGGGGGTCACAATTGTAATTGGATTTGAGGCTTTATACTCTTAGGCCCGTAAAGACCAGGCATCGACAATTAGGGGCTTTTGCAATTCGAAAACAAAGAGCGGTGCCGGTGAAAGTGAAAAGCTTCAACACGACCGCTCTTTCAGTTTCGGAAGATGAATTACAAGAAAGAACCCTGCAGAAACTTTCAACGTGGCAGGTTAATTTCATCATCTTCTTTATTTTTTATTTTTTATTTTTCTTTTTATTCAATTAAAATTTCGACTACTGATAATCAATCATGATCACTATAAGAACTTGCTTTCAATGGGATCGTAATAGTTCTGCTTCTTCTTTTGCAGCTGTCAGTATGGTGAAAGATGTAAATATCTTCATGTTACTCAGCAACAGCCTAAATCTAATGCATTTGGTGCTCAGCATCAGCAGAAGCAGCCGCAGAAGCCCAATCCTTTCGGATTTGGTGTTCAGAACAACCCTCAGTCTAAAGGGACCAATAATAATAACAATTTTGGTAATAAACAGAACCAGTTTAAGGTTTGTTATTCTCCTAAATAAGTTACTAACAGTTGCAAGAAAGCTTTCTATTTTACATATTTTATAAGATCATTGACATTGCTAGTCAAGGTCAAGAGTGGCATTTTCTTTTCTCTACTTTGTTGAGTTAGAGTTTATAAGGCTTTAGTGCATCTATGTTTTCTTTGTTGTGATATTAAATTTATCTGTATTTCAGCCTTTTGAAAACAAATGGACCCGGTTCTCACCCATTCCTAGTGGTGGTGCTCCAGCATCTCGACAACCTGACAATCAACCCCAATCAGCAATTCATAAGTACTTGTTGCAGCTTTGTAGCTTTGCACTTAATTGTCCAGTCTTCTTCTAAGTTTGCCTGATAGAATGTAAATTGTGTCTATCAAAGGTGCACAGATCCAAACTCTTGTAAACACATAATTGCGGAAGATTTTGAGCATGAGAGACCACTTTGGAAGCTTACGTGCTATGGCCATTGGAAAAAGTATGATTTTCTTATTGCGTCATTCACTGTCATTTGAAATTCAAATTTCTGTACTTTGGTCCTATTTCTGCTGTAAATGATTTGGTTTGAATTTTATGGGTTTATAAATGTGTTGGTAAGATATCAAGTTATGAGTAAATTGTACTTGTGAGGTTCTCTGATATTTTGAATGTAGAGGATCAGCTTTGCCAGAAGCTTCAATATTTTGTAAAATGATGGCTTTAAACTTGTTGGAACAATATAGAAAGGGTCAGTGAACATGATTATTTGGTTTTCGTTCATTTAACCAAGGTGATCCTGTAGTGGACACATTTGCAAATGTGGCTCTTGAAGGGGTCAAATCTTGACAGTATTAATGTATTATAAATACCACTGTCACTTTGTGAAGTAAAGATTGTTTCTTTTCCTTTCAGTTTCAGTATAGTTTTTCATATAAATATTTAACAGATGAGCACCAAGTAGCAACTTGGAAATTGAAGTTTATGATAGAGTGCGTCCAGCACCCAGGGATAAGGGGTGTTAGAGTCCCAGATCACCTGGTTAGAAGTGGTTGTTGGGCTATATATGATGAGCCCCTTCTCAAACAACATGAGTCCTTTTGGGTGGACCCGTTGTGGTCTAAATTTTAAGTTATTTCTTTGCAGTGCTCCATGTGATATTGTTGGCGACATCAGCTATGAAGAGTTGCGAGCTGCAGCATATGATGATGCTAAGCGTGGGTTGAGCTTGGAGTCTATAGTAAGGATATTTTATGTATATTTTCACTTCTGCTATTGCATGTTCATAAATGTTTATAGCATAATTTAATGTCACATTTCTGCAGTTTTTGAAATTCAATTTATGCATGGTTGCAATTTCTTTCTCAAGAGTTATTACTTCAAGTTACTTTTAATTGTTGGGGATAAATGAATATTCTAGGTTATTATTAGCCGGTGGTAGAGTATTTAATACAAATGCTTTGCTTTCATGTAATCATAAAGCAGATTGTATCTTGCTACTTAACTATTTTAAAGGAATGCCAATGAAGTAGTAAATGTTACATTCTGTGATTTTGATTTATTTAGAAGTAACGCTTTAGTGGGATTTCCCCAAAAAAAAAAAAAAAAAAAAAAAAAAAAGAAGTAAAAGAAAATAGACTTGGTGGGAATGATTTGTTAACTAGTATTAGATGAAAGTGTGCTCTTTTATGTCTATTTTAAATGAGATATGTTAATGGCTATGGTAGATCTTGATAATTTATAATATCCTATATCGTTTGGAATTGAGTTTGGGTATGTGCTAATAAGTAATTGACCCTCCGTAATTAAATGAGGCCTTTTGGGTTGGCCAAGGGCTTGAAATCCTTGGTGCCAAGAACAAAATTGTAAGGGTGCGGGGTTTGGGCTTGAAATCCATCCCTATTGTATAGCCCAAAACGGATAATATCGTGCTAGTTGAGCCGGCGTAACAATTGGTATCAGAGCTCGCTAATCTAACCAATGTGCCGACAAGGATGTCGAGCTCAAGGGGGTGGATTGTAATATCCCACACTGTTTGAGATTCAGCTTGGGCATGTGCTTATAAGTAGTTGACCCTCCTTAACTAGCATGAGGCTTTTTAGGTTGGCCAAGGGCTTAAAATCCTTGGTGCTAAGAACAAAGTCGTGAGGGTACAGGGTTTGGACTTGAAATCCATCCATGTTGTGTAGCCCAAAGGAGACAATACTATGCTAGTTGGATCGGTCATTACTTAATTTGTGAAGGGATGCATTACTTTCTCTACAAATTCTCTGATTGAACTCATATTGCCACAGGTTGAGAGAGAGAGGAATCTACTCAATTCCAAGTTAATGGAGTTCGACAACCTACTTCGGAATCCCTATACAGGGCCCTTCAATTCTGTTCTTGCCGGCCAAAGTGCATTTCCTTCAGCCATCCCGAATGCATTCTCTCCAACTCCTCAAAATAGTGCCGCTCCTTCACTCTCCAGTTTTAGTGAACTAGGCTCATCGGTTAATATGGGTTTGGGATTGAGGCAAGAATTACTCCTATCATTTGAACTTTTGCTCTAATGTTCATGGAAACCTATCTGTTGGCTTGTTGCCTACTTTTTGGATATTCACATTGTTGAAGTTTCACATTACTTCATGATACCTTGTTTCCAATCTGGCATTTAGGCTTTAACTAACTCTGTTGATCAATTATTCTTAGGCCCTCTACACCATCAAATGATGCTTATGGGCAACCAAATTCCTTTCCAAATTCCAGCCAGACTTCAAGTGCATTCAGAACAAACAATTTGCCATCTGCAAGTGCTGGTACTGTGAAGATTTTGTTATATGTATTGTTCCAGCTCTTATCTATATATAGCTTCTGACTATTAGTCATTTGGCAGGTCTCTTTGGGAGCCAATTTCCATCCCAGACAATCAGAAGTCCCTTTATCAATGGCACGACAAGCTTCGGCAACAATCGTGTAGTAGGTGCTGGAAGCGATAAAATTTCTGCTCCAGCATTTGCACCACATAATACTAGTCCTTTTTCATTTGGTAACCAGTGCTCTACTCCCTCCGGTGGGCCTGTTTCAACTCCAACTGCAGCTGAGCAAGCAACAACAAACTTTCAGACTGTGTAAGTTACTTGAGAAGTTGTTATATTTAAGCCAATAGGAGAGTTTTAATAATTTAGGAATTTATGTGCTACAATTCAAGATGTTATCGTGGTTTAAGTATCTCTCATTGAAAATCTAATCTAATCCTTATGGAAACTTTGGTAAATTTTTTCTATGCTGTCAAATCCTCAAAGGTGGTTGGCAGGGCAAGGCTTTTTTAGTAGTTCAACCCGCCCAAACACTGCTTAAGCACCGCCCAAGCGCCGCCTTTAACCAGTGAAAGGGCGGGTTGGCTAGTCAAACATGCAGAATTTTATCAAATATATAAGGAATCATAATTTACAACACCTAAGGCATGGCCAAGTGCCGCTGGCGGCTGTGTGAAAATTCCTCCCAAGACGACGCCTTTAACAGCATAGATTTTTCTATTATAAACTTTTTAATGACTCCATATTAATCTACTGGTTTGAGCTTGAAACTTCAATTATTACGATAATTTACCTAGAGTTGCACCAGACATCAAAATAGTAGAGATCACATCTTTTCACTGTCTTGACCCTTGTTCATAGTTACCTGTTATCGGTTTTGATAGAATGCTGAAAAATGAATTTCTGCTCTTTACTGGTGGGTACAGTCTATATGCTTTTATATTGATTTTGTTATTGTTGGAGTTGATAAACTGGCATCCGTATGTTAATTTCAAATTTCCTTCATGTGCCTATAATTATTTTTGGCTTGTCCTATTGATTTTATAGGGAGAATTCTCAAAGTGAAACTGTTTCAGGGGATACAAGTGTTTGGTTTAAAGAGAGATGGATTCCTGGAGAGGTACAGGACTTTATTTTTACATTTTCTTAAACTGGGTTTTTACGAGGAGATTCTGAAGAGTGTCTTAGATATTACCAAACATCTTCTTTTATTTGTGCAATAATTTGTCTGATTTTAATTTTGTTTACAGCTCAGCCCCCTTTCACCTCCCATGTAAAGTTTTATCTTCACTTCCTATCCCCATTCCATTACTATGTATAGAAAGATATTAGTATAGAAATATATTAGGTGTGAATCTATATGTTATAGTTCAATCTGTGTATATATATAAGATAATAGATAGATTTATGATCCAGCACTCGTGTTTTTGAAGTTTAAAAAAGTACTCTCGACTCCATGTCCGAATAAAGTGGTAAAGGGTTGGAAATACGTCATATAGAGTCAATGTAAAATCCCTCTATGATACATTTTATTCAACTTTTTTGGCTGATAGAGGGATCAAATGGTATAGTTCTTTTTTGTAGGTAGCTTGGGGTATTAGAAACATACTATTGCTTTCCTATTGGCTGTTTTTGCATTAATTGCTACTCCATCTAAAGGAAAGGAACTGGGAAAGTGAACTATATAGTAGTCTAATAAATGTTATTGCTGCTGGATAGGAATAATGAATACTTATTGCTTTCTCCTTTATTTAAACTGATTTTAGCCTCTTAAATAGTTTGACAGGCTCCCTGATAATTATTTCGGTTTTGTATCAGATTCCAGAAGAAGCTCCTCCTGATGCATTTGTATGATAAATTATATAAAAAAGTGGTGTGTAAGCACACTGCTTACAGGTGTTTCTTTTTGCTAGATAGGCAATCGTGTTTTACAATAATTGAACTTAAGTCATCGGCATGCCCAGAAAAAATGTCAAAGTAGCATAATCAGCATGGCAATGGAATTCGGAGTGGGGGGGGTCTTTGTTTTCTTCCAACAAATTTTGGTTACCGTGGTGAATCTATTTGGTGGCATCTAACAGAATGACATATTTTTAATAGCTGCTGTATGGCTTGTGTATATCTTTATACATGTATGGTTTATTAGAGTAATTTGTTGCTTTCTTTTTTTTTTTTTTTTTTTTTCCTTTTTAGTTTTCAACGCTGTCAAGCTTGGTGTATGATTTCACCTCCTGAGGCTGGACTGCAGAGGTAGTTGCCAAATGTATCGAGCGCTTGGAATTTAAGCTTGTATTTAGTTGGATGAAATAAAAACTCATACGAGATGACAGATTTTTGCGTATCCAGAGGAAAAGAAGAATATTTGGAGGAAATGTGGAAACCAGTTATTGGTGACGCAACTAATATACTCGAGTCTATTGGCCCATTCCAAAATTAAGATAGGATTTTAGAAGACATCGATTCTGTTTAATAGATTTATAAAATCCGTAATTGTTAGCTTGCTAGTTTGATGAGAGAACGTTGTGAGTTTGAAATGATTTATTATTATTAATTTTTATTTAAACAAAACTGAGTTGTTGACTTGATATTCAATTGCTGGATTGTGAGATCACACGTGGATCCTTGTATCGCCTTGAATTGTTGTGTGTTTATTGACATATCAGTTTATGTTGACACGTCTGTTGGGAGTTGAGAATTGAGATAGACAAGACAACCTATATTATGTTTAGAGAAATGTGTACAACAAATACAAAACCAAATTTCATGAAGCAGGGGGAAAGCTTTTGATATTCTCTATGAAACAAATTACAAACCGTCCAAACCTAAATCAATGGCAAACGCGTTTTCATTTTGAAAACATTCAAGTAAAAAGCTCTTTAAAAAGATCGTGCAGACAGTGTATATATGGGACCCATGTCCTCTCGGGTAATCTTGAATTTAAACAATTAAAAATAAATAAATAAATAAATAAATAAAACCCACCTCTATTTTTCATCTACGATATTTTTCCCTCACTGAAATATTTAAGACTTTGGATGGTGCGTTAAGTATTTTATAATTACTAATCAGAAATTGTCCAAAACTTCACGCTCAACTTAAGACTGAATCAAGTCCGATAACCTTTCTCATTACACCACTCAAAATAGGTGATATCGACACAGTTTTTTTACTGCAAATTTAAAGAGGACTATGTTCATTACCGTAACTTGGGGCTTGATTGGTGGTATACTCAACATTAGAAGGAGGTAGACAATAAAAAATAATAATAAATAAATAAAGCTAAGAAGCAGCAAGGCATTTTATTTCGCATCAAATGGAACAAGAAACGAGTCTTTATTTGTTGTAGTTGGAGCAATACAAACTGTCGGACATAATTATATGCCGCGTTATTCTTGATATCCAACATAACTCCAAGGATCAAAGTAACCGGGTTAACAGATAAAGACAGTGGCTGACACGTTCTTAATTCATAATAGTAAGAGCTGATTCATCTTCAAGGATGATGAGTCAATGACACTTTCAATGAGGTCTGGGTCAGGTTTTGCTCTTTACTTTAAATATCCAACTAGACGTGCCATCATGTCATTATTTTGTAAGAATAAAGTAACAAAAATTTCAAATGAATGCCCTGGGTTCATTGTCATTTTGCGAAAAACCAATAGTAAAAAACTATAAACAATAAACAATTTAGTGAGGTAAAAAAAAAAAAAAAAAAAAAAGGATACAAGGCACCGGCTAGTTGGGAAAAAAAGGGCTTTATAAAAACAAAACATAGGGAGATGGAGATGGCACACTCTCCAGCGTATTTCATGAGAAAAAAAACTCCCCTTCATGTGACTTTCTTTTCTCGCTCTGCCATTGTCACACAACACCTCCAATGTCTCTTCCTCGTCTACTTTTGATTCTTTTCTTGCTTTCCTCAACTTCATCTTTATTCTTCCGGATCTGCTCTGCAGCCCACGAGGATGAAGAGTCAGATATAGTTGTTGATCCAAACCTCAGGTTTGAAAATCCAAGACTACGCGAAGCTTACATTGCTTTGCAAGCTTGGAAAGCAGCCATTTTTTCAGACCCATTTAACTTTACGTCCAACTGGAACGGCTCCGATGTGTGCTCGTACAAGGGAGTATTTTGTTCTAGATCTCCATTCAATTCTTCCCTCAGGGTTGTTGCAAGCATTGACCTCAACCATGCTGATATTGCAGGCTATCTTCCACCAGAACTCGGCAGATTCACAGATCTTGCTATCTTCCATATCAACTCCAACAGATTCTGCGGAGTTGTGCCCACAACTTTCCGCCGCTTGAAGCTGCTTTACGAGCTCGATCTTAGTAACAATCGCTTGGTTGGCAAGTTTCCTAATGTGGTTCTTTCTCTTCCAAAACTCAAGTACTTGGACCTTCGGTTCAATGAGTTTGAAGGTTCTGTTCCGTCACAGCTCTTTGACAAGGATCTAGATGCCATTTTCCTGAACGACAACAGGTTCCGCTTTGGAATCCCAGAGAATCTTGGAAACTCTCCGGTTTCTGTATTAGTGTTTGCTAATAATGATCTTGGGGGTTGCATGCCCGGTAGCATTGGAAAGATGGGCAATACATTAAACGAAATCATTCTCATGAATGATAACCTGACGGGATGTTTGCCGCCTCAGATTGGACTGCTTAAGAATCTGACAGTGTTTGATGTGAGCTTCAATCATCTACAGGGTTCCCTTCCATCAAGTATTAGCAATATGAAGAGCCTGGAACAGCTTAATGTTGCCCACAATAGCTTCACTGGAGTTATACCATCTAGCGTGTGCCAGCTGCCAAACTTGCAAAACTTCACCTACTCATTCAACTATTTTACGGGAGAACCACCAAGTTGTGCAGCTACTGCTGCTGGAGGAAGGGTGGTTAGCAATGGTACCAATAATTGTATTCCTGGCAAGGCGGATCAGCGTTCTTCCAAAGAATGTTCTTCGGAGGTTGCGCGTCCTGTGGACTGCAGCAAGTTACAATGTGGTGGGGGAGCTAGAGGTGGTGGTGGAGCCGGAGGTGGTGGTGGCGGCGGTTCACCAGCACCTGTGCCAAGATCTTCACATCCATCACCAAAGAGAAAACCTCCTGTTGTAAAGCCACCGGCACCACGTCCAACTCATTCGCCTAGACCAACTGTTAGTCCATCCCCACCAGGGCCTAGTTCAAAGTCATCACCTTCAACAAGATCACATCCTCCACCAGCTTCTCCCCCAAAATTTTTCCATTCACCACCACCTCCAACTCATAAGGAGTCGCCAAGAACGCATATTCCACCACCGCCTCCACCAGTTTACAATTTCTCCCCCCGTCCACCACCTAGTCGTTACCATAATACTCCGCCGCCACCTACAAAGAAAGTATCTCCAAGTACACATTATGCACCGCCACCGGTTTATTACGTTCCACCACCACCGCCTGTTAATTACTATTCACCACCTTATCAGCATACGACACCACCACCAGGGGAGTCTGCTGAGGTTCCTGCACCAAGTTATAATACTTACTCACCGCCGCCCCCAATGGAATTTACACCGGGTGCTCCTCCACCGAAAGACGAGCCCCCAGCAACTCCACCAGCACCAGTAGAGCATTACCCGCCAAAGAGAGGAAGTTCACCTCCTGAATATCATCATGTATCGCCACCATCTCCGCCGCCAAGTGGGTGTGACATTCCAGAACCACCCCCACCACCAAGCCCTGAGTCAATGCCATCACCGCATATACCAACACCGGGCCATTATAATCCACCCTCATGGTATCACCAAAGTCCTCCACCGCCATCCACTCAGTATTCATATGCATCCCCACCACCACCACCCTACTATTCATATGCATCCCCACCACCCCTGCCATTATCACCGCCACCACCGTCACCATCGCCGCCGCCACCAGCTTCTTATGATAACACGCCATTGCCACCTATAATAGGAGTGTCATATGCATCTCCTCCTCCCCCTGTAATCCCCTATTACTAACTGTGGTAATGAGGATTCCAGTAGATTAAATGGATTTACATTCTTTTGTCGCAATAATGAGTGCCGGCATAACCCGGTATATTACAGCGACGATCTGTTCTACATTGTGTGTTTTTGATAAGCATTATAATTATTTCTAATTATGGGGTTGCATATGTACCAATAACATAGAGTTCCATCATCTTGATCGGTTAATTTTCTTTTGTATTCTTGCTATACATGAAATACAGGTAATTAATATTGGGTGATTTAAGAAACTATGAAGTATGAACTAAATTTGTTATACGAATATTAATTGTGCATAATTTGACTCTAGTTAGTGTTTGCGCAATTTTTGTGCGCGAAGAAGAAAGAAAAACGTGTAAGGTTCAAACCTCCTGAGACAAAATCTCAGCAATGAGTGTTTGATTAAGTGAATAAGCCTCCAATGGGCGCAAACACATAAATTACAGTTCTAAAAGTTATAAAAACTAAAAGATAAAAAAGTGATCGTTTGAGTCTTCATTTGATCGGGGGTTTTTCTCTCTGTATGAGTGAGCTTTTATAGTGAAGCTTGTAAACTGCTTGGACAGTTCCAGTATCTCCTTGCAGCTGCTGGATCGTGTTTTCAACCGTTGAGCTGTGCGTCTCAACTGCTTGATCGTGGAGGGAAAACTGCTTAACTCATGTACTCGTGGGATCAATTGTATTACGTATTTTCGTTGTAATGCTTCGGTCGTCCTGGGTTCTTTTTGCTCTAATCTAGTGATCGCTCTTCCTTTCATCGCCCTTCTTGCCTTCGTCCTTTATTCTTCGTTCTAGGGCGATTTCGCTCCAGGGTGGCATTTTTTCTTTTGCCAACAATTATCCCCCAAATTCACCTTGATTGCACTGGAAGTGAAAATCGGTGTGGATTTTTCGGTTTTTCATCCAGGTTCGTTCTTTCCTCGTTCCGTTACATAGGCCATTAGATTGGTCTTAGTGGCCGCAAGGGCGGCTTGTTCCTTACTCTGTCTGCACTTCATTCAAATTGCTGCGCGTTGGCTCTCCAAAGACCACTGTGATTGGCCTTGTTTGCGCGAACAAAACATTTAACAGACCTGCGGGGTATGGCTCGTCATTTTGAGCCACAATAGTCGAACTTTCCCCTTTAGTCAGGACTCTGGTCGGCCCGTAATTTCCTTCGTACATGAAGTATTCGGCCGAATTTGTCTCTGCAGCGAAATGCTTATTGTCGGCATGTACCACTTCCACTTCGTCTCTCTGGTTCCAGAAAATTAAGCATTGATGAAGAGATGAAGGAACACTTCGGCTGCCGTGTATCCAATCTCGTCCTAAGAGCATGTTAAATGTTGTTGGCCCGTCTATAACAAAGAATACTACTGTTTTTGTAGTACTTCCCACTTGCAAGTCTAGTGGGACGACCCATTTGGCCGTTGTCGCTCCTTCATTGAAACTCATTAGCACCACTTCCGTAGGGATGAGGTCCTCCTCTGAATTTGCTAAACGTCCTAGCATCCTTACCGGAATTGCATTAATGGCTGCCCCATTATCGATCAACACCTTGGTGACAGGTATCCCATTAGCCTTTGCTTTTACATACAACAGCCGCAGGTGCTTTGTCATTTGTGGTGGTGGCTTTGGGAATATCACCTTCCTTGATAGGCCTATCTGCTCACTCTCGATGCAGGCCCGAGGTATTTCTCCTCTCGTATCCCATCCAGAAGGTGGTAACGTGACTGGTGCATTGTGCGAGACATTATTGACTGCCAATCTTCGCTTTTCTGCCCTGGTGATTGTCCGTCTTATTTTGGGAGTCCCATATAGGACGAGGTATGGAGATCGTCCCAAGTCCTCTCCTCACGTTCCAACTGCAGGGTTTCCAGCCTCGTACAATTCTTTGAGAAGCTGATTCTGTGATATCCCCCTTCTTCGGGCTTTGGTTCTGATGTATATTTCTTCTTCTACGTCGGTCATTTCCTCATCTGAAGCTTCCCTATCCGTTATCGAGAGCGCTGAAAATTCTGCCTCATCACCCTCATAGACATCTTCGCTTGTTCCAGCTTCCCCACTGTTGTCCCCCTTGAATTCTCTGGACAACAAGTAATGGTTGGCCACCACCTGTGGCATGCTTCCGAACTGAATGACAATAGGGGGCTCTTTGTCGTCTGTTTCGTCCCGTTTTCGTCTGTCAAACTTGGTGTGTTTTTCGTAGCTCGTTATTTTCCCTTCTTTACCGTCACTCTCCTTGTTATTTGCCTCCGGTTTCTCCGTGATACGAGGACTACGGCCTGTGGTCCTCACCCACCTTGTTGGTGCATCATACGACCATAATTTCTCTGGTGTCTCCTTAATTGCGTCCTCGTCATTTCGTCCACGGGAGGATAGTTCCTTCATGGGCGTTGCCCCGAATACGGCCTTCGATACGAATGTCATATATTGGTCCGATGAATTTTCGGCCTAAACGTCCTCATATTTTGTACGAAGTTTGAATTTTCGCCATAAAACCTTGGTGCAAAGGTCTGTGGCTGCCATGTTACTGGCTCTTTCTTTACGGGCCTTTCACAAGTGTCTTCCAACTCCCTCATCCACTATATATTGTTTCTGCACCGTACACAAAGGTTTTGCTGATCCTTCTATTTTTGGGGTGCTTTAATCCTTTCCAGAGCGCTTGGACGATGATCATTCTGTTCTTTATCTGGGACCAACTTGAATCTTGGCAAATTGGTAAGATCCGAGTTGATCATGTTTAATTCCACTGGCTTGGGAAACGGGTTGTCGTCTGTACGGGCCAAATTTGATCCAAGGTTAATTTCGACCTTTCGCCTCAGGCCCACTGCTAAATGCACCCCCGAAACCCCCTAACTGAACCCAAAGACATTGTGCAGGCCCAGACTCGGAGAAACATCATACCGAAAGACCGATACCTGAACCCCTTTAAATACCAACCCATGAAATGTCCAGACCCATAACTACCCTTCATGACTGCCCATAACTGCCTCTTCACGACTCGACTGTTACAATCACCCAAAACGTATAAAAAATTAAGGCATTCATGAGTCCCACCTCGAATCGCCTATAAGAGGAACCAAAGTCCAGAAAAGAAGGGGCATGTAAGCTCTTCTACCCATAGCTCAAGCAATATTCTCTCTATAAACCTCCTACCTACAACTCACACGGTAGCTCACAGGAATCAAGGTAATCTTTAAGCTTGCTCCTCCTTCAACGGTATTAATAGATCACTTTCATCACTGACTTGAGCGTCGGAGTGCCCCCTGCACCCACCACACCGGTGGGTAGTCTACTCTCGCTCACTCTACCTTTGTTTTGCAGGATCGCTAGTGCCCTCAACCAACAAATTCTCGATTGTGGACCTTGGGCGAAAACCAGCATCCACATCGTCCACGTCCATCTTTTTTTCGAACGTTATTCGTCCAGATTCTATAGCATCCTGCTCAACAACATCCTGTGTGAATTCATTGAACAATGCACGAACTACATTAGGGCTGAATTCTCGCATCGGTTCGTATCGACTAGCTTCTGCCAGACCCTCGAAATGACCCACCACGGCTGGAACGTGGGGCTGGTTGGTTTGCTCCAGTCCTTCTTCCTCCGTACCTAGGCCAGTTTGAGTGTTTCTTTTCGGAGGCATCTCCACTTCTTACACCAATTCTCCCACTGTGGTCGCCAAAAATTGTTTGCGCGATTTTTGTGTGCGAAGAAGAAAGAGAAACGTGTAAGGTTCAAACCTCCTGAGACAAAGTCCCAGCAAGAGGTGTTTGATTAAGTGAATAAGCCTCCAAGGGGCGCAAGCACACAAATTACAGTCCTAAAAGTTATAAAAACTAAAAGATAAAAAAAAAATACTTGTTTGAGTTTTCATTTGATCGATGGTTTTTCTCTCTGTATGAGTGAACTTTTATAGTGAAGCTTGTAAACTGCTTGGGCAGTTCCAGTATCTCCCTGCAGCTACTGGATCGTGTCTTCAACCGTTGAGTTGTGCATCTCAACTGCTTGACCGTGGAGGGAAAACTGCTTAACAACTGTAGTCGTGAGATCAACTGCATTACGTGTTCTCGTTCTAATGCTTCGGTCGTCCTAGGTTCTTTTCGCTCTAATCTAGTGATCGCTCTTCCTTTCATCGCCCTTCTTGCCTTCGTCTTTCATTCTTCGTTCTAGAGCAATTTCGCTCTAGGGTGTCATTTTTTCTTTTGCCAACAGTTAGAGATATAATAACTTGCTTGTTCTGACAAATTATATTCAAGTTGATTGTTTGATCTGGCAATCATCATGAATATGTGTTTAGATTTCCAGCTTGTCTCTGAATAATATAATTGTCAATGTGCCACTGTGCCTCTCAAGTGCCAATTCTCATGCAACAAGTTGGATTGAATGTGTGGGGGTGGGGGGATGGGAGAGATTTAATTTTAGTCCGGTCATGTTTATATAAGCGGGACAAAAATATCCCGTTCTTTTTTTTTCTGAGTTAAAAAATTATCTCGTCCGTTTAAATCTAATCTATCTCATTAAAATCTTGTTTTGTTTTATGTACCGTCGTTAATTTTTTTTTTTTATATTTTTTAGATTTTCTTTATCTTTAGGACAAAATTGATAATATTTGTGGTTTTAATCTTAATGTGTAATATTATTTGACATATCTGAACTATCAGACATATACTACTAAAAAAATATGTTATCTTAACAGAAATTTTATGACATATTTTGTATTTGTCATTACATTATAATAAATGTGTGATAGATATCATATCTATCAAGAGATAATTGACACACTCACAAGTGGTTCTTTACTCTCAAATGGATTAGTGTCGAAATAATAAAATAACCAGGAAAGTCCGGGGTCGATCCACATACAATAGATTTAATAAGATAAAATAATAATTCGAGTAAAAATAAAAAGAGTGAATTGTTTGGTTGACAATTTTAAAATGTACTGCAACAATGAAATAAAATGTTCTGGTTATGGGATCCACTTTTAACATTTCAAATTTAGAGAAATCTTACTTTTTATAATATATATAAATCATTATTATTATGCAGTTAATTTATTTCAGAAATTATTATGTCAAAACATATAAAACCAACCATAAATACGGTGATAACATTTGTTTATAACAAGTCCAATTACGTACTCAATTATGCCAAATAAATAAAACCAGTCATATATGCAGTAACAATGTTTGTCATAATTAATCCACATTTAAATTAAATATTAATATATATGTTATAATTTATATATTATCATATAAATAAGATTAATCTATATTTTCTATAAAGAGCTTCACCATTTACCCGGCAAGAAAAAATTAGCTACTCATGATTTGAATAAAAACACTAATAATTTTATTATTGAAATAAAAAGAAATTAAAACAATATTAAAAAAATAAAACACACAAGAGTTGAAACCCTTCACAAAATTTTAGAGAGAACCATATGACAGATGTTGAGGAAACTGAGGTGCTCGACACCTCTCTTGCATATTTGATCGGTGAAATCACTCACGTAACGCAAGCGCACGTATCGCTAAAGTAGTATAAAATGTATCGATCCCACGATGATTTAATACATTAGCTATCAATTTATTACGTTAAATGTTTACAAGTACCTAAAAGATTGATTGTTGTTTGGATGGTAATTTTTGTCTGAAAACAAGTAAATAAAACAGTGCGAAAGTAAATTAAAGGAAAAATCAATATTATAAAACTATCTAGGGTTGTGAATCATTCCAATATCTTTTAAAGATGAATTGATGATCTCATGTTTGTACAATATATAGGTTTATTAACCTGGAACACAAAATATGCAAAAGCATCTTCCGATGGTCAGATACAAACACCCAGTGTTGTTGGGGCAGTTAGGGAACCCCTAGGGTCGGATCGGTGTCCCGGGCATCGGAAATGGGTCTAACTCATGGATATCAAGTATGAGTGTAATTTTAAATCATTTAATGAAATATTATATTCCATTACGAGTGTATAGGAAAAAACCAGGACTGAATCGGAGTCTGGAAGCTCCCGAACGATCAAAAACGAAAATATTGCACACCCAGCGCGTACACTCACGCATTGTGCGCTACAGTGCCGCGCGCATTGTGCGCCTGTTGTTACCCTTTTTTTTTTGTTTTCATTTGCAAATCATTCAGCTCACTCGAAAGTGAGCTGAATGGATTAGGGTGATTTACCCTAATCTATTCTGATTCTCCCTAAACACTTTAAAAACACCCAAAATTAAATTTTAATTTCAAAACCAACATAAACACATATTATAAAATAAAAATCAAGTTTTTTAAAATATCAAATATTTTTACAAAACCTTAATTTATTCTAAATACACACTTGCGTAAATTTTGAATCCATTACACAAACCAAATTAGAATCCCAAATAAATGTCTCGTGAAAAATTCTAGGTCACTGTAGACACTTTATTTTTGCATGAAGCCCGATGATGAGCCTCGTATGGAGGCACTACCTGGAAAGTTACGGAAGTCGCGGGAAACGAATGTCGGAAGGGAAAACTCTAAAATTAATACCTCATCGGATTTGAACTCACTAACTAGCCTCGAGTTCGCTTAGTCAATTTTTGTTTTAAACCTTGGCCTCAGCCCAAAACCCCTGCAATCGATGAAAACCCATTTATCCTCAAAATACAGGCCCACAAGCCCACACCACACAAAGCTCATGCAACCCATCCACAAGGCCCACACGCCCAAGCCTTCCCAAATACAAAATATCTCATGCAAAACACATGTGCCAAATCCCTTGAAATCACCTTCCAAATTAGCAAAGATTGAAAATCCCTCAAACATGGAAAGAAAATCTTGACACACAAGGCAAAATAAAAGGAAAGGCGGCCACACACAAAAATAAGAAAAGAAAACCCTAGCAAGCACAACCAAAACCTTAGGAAGCACAACTATAAAAAGACAACCAAACCAAACCCTAAAGGTCTTTTTTTTTCACTAGCTTCTCACGGCAATAATCAAAGAAGAACCCTGGAGAGAGACCTTACACGTGAATCACAAAAAAAAAACCCTAAGTCTTTATCTCTCTATTATTCTCTCTTCGCAACAGCCCCTGCCTTCACCGAACAAACCCTTCAACAAAGCCAAAAGCATACAGCCCTTCACTCACGGCCACAAACCGACAAACAACAAGCCAAAACAGAATCAGCCAATCACCATATCAATAAAATCAACCAGCAAACAGTGAGCAACTCTCCACCGACTGTAGGGGTTGGTGCTCAGAGCGCCAATTCCCGGTTGTATTTTTGTTAAATACTTCTGTAAAACGTTATTATCAGTAATAATATATGCAGTTTCTATAATATAATCTAATCTTTTATATGGTAAAGACGTAATGACCTTAGAATGATTAGTCATGGTACAGTTGCAAAAGCGTCGCAACGGACATTGAGTAGTATCATGACGTTGTCATTCTCAGACAGTTCCTGGTCAAGGTTTACACTACTTGGTCAGTAAAGTAAACCCGTTGAGACCGGTACATGTCGTATACTGGAATATATGATTCCAATGGTTTCTCAATGAACCATTAGTCTTGGATACTAGTATAGACGTGTAGGTGTTTATAGCGGATAAACACTGAACGACTCACCGAAGATTCTTAATGGATGGTACACCAGCGTCAATAAGAATCTTCTTGGGTTGAGTAGCACTTGTGATTCTTAGACTTGAGATGCCATTGTGGGCACATGAGACATCTTCTACACTTAGATGGCAGTCACGTCACCGATCTATTTAGATCAGACCTCCGCCTGTTCGTTGGGTGTAGATAGATCCTTAGGGTATCCTATGTGTATCAAGATATGATCTGTCAGTTCTGTGTACCAGAGCATAGGTAGTCCATATGATTAGCAATCAGATAAAACTATGGGCCCGTGGTAAGTTTAGAAGCTAGTTCTAAACATTCTTTTTGAGATTGCTAATAGAATAGTCGACTGGATAATCCCGATAGAGATTTGACGTTTACATCTATATCTCTGGGATTTATCCGGATACCTGTGACGGAGGAATTATACATTTGCGATGACCTCGACCTGTATGGTTCAGCGAGATTATCCGTGATCGTCATAATCTACGGGTGGATAGATTATGGACACGAAATTAGATTTCGTGACGGATATACCTGAACCTAGAGAGTCTCAATAATGAAACATACTCGTTGAGCACTAGAGCAACATAAATAAATAATATTGATTATTTATAAAGTCGTTTAATGGTTAAACGCAAGATACATGCTAAAGAGACTAGATAGTCATTTCCTTAATTATTGTGTATTTACATTTAATACTTGATTAATTTAAATACACATTAATTAATAGTCAAAATGAGTTATTTGACTTATTTCCTAAATGAATATATGTTTTTAATATTTAATGTAAATATTGTACATATATTTAATATATTTGTATTTGATTAATTAATTAATTATTTAATTGTTAAATGATTAAATTAATTAAAATATAAATATCTTATGTTAGGATAATTAAAGTAAATGACATTAGTTGCATTTGTTGACCAAGATAAATATCTAATAAAGTAGTTTATAAGATATTTGTGCAAGTTGACATTATGATAATTGAAATGAAAATGAAATTACAATTTATTGAATTTGGCTTAGATTTTCGGCCAAGGTGTAAATGTTGCAAGTATAAATTGTTTTTCATTTCATTTAACACTTAACCTAATACACTTTATACAAACAAAACTCCATTGAAGAAACTTTGAAAGCTTGAGAGAAGAAAGACTTATCAAAGAAAAAGCTTGGAATTTAGTAAGTTTTTCAAACTTACTATTAGAGAGGAATATGTTCCTTAGGTTCTAGGCTTCAACATATGTTGTTCTTAGATAATTTCTTTCTTTATTTCTTTGTGTTTTTGTTGATGGAAGTTTGAATGAAGTGTTGAGCATGTATGGTGAAGAAAGAATGTAACTAGTGTAGTTATATGTATTCTTTTAAGGTTTATGAAACCATGTTGCTATTCTAGAGTTATTGACCCACTCTTAAATGACCTAGATTTGATCTTGAGTTGTTTCATTGTGTTGAGACTTGAATTAGTTGAAAGATTGATGATTGAAGTAATTGATTTAATGTATTTGGTCTAATTTGTCCAATTTGAGGAAATTGAAAAATTAGGGTTTTTAACTAATTCCAAATTTGGGGGTTTTCATATATGTTGAGCATTTGGGTGTGTATATGATGCATGCAAAGTTTCATGTTGATTGGATTTCATTTGGATGAGTTTTGAAGCATGAAATGACCAAATGGTCAACTTGGGCACCATTTGGTGCTCTCGGCTTTGGATGAGGAAATTGGGGATTTTGGTTGCTTTGGTGTTTTGATGTTTTGAACATCATAAGTTCATCTTAGAAATGATTTAGAATCATTCAAAATTGATTGGATCAATTTCGGACTAAAACGGACAAAAATACAAAGCAAGGGTATTTCGGTAAATTCACCTAAAAATGTTTTATTGAATTTATTTTCATAATTTGATTATTGGAATGTTAAATAAATATGTTTATTTAATTAATCCGAGAAAAAGTTTTGAAATCTGAAAATCGGATTTTCACCGCTTCCGCTGCGTTACCGGATTCACCCCCTAAATAACCCCTTCACCGACAAACAATAAACAACAAATCTTTAAAGCCCTCACCGACAACAACTAATGCCAAACAACATGCAACCCTCCACGTGAAAACAAACAAAAAGTTGTTAACCTTTACACCCAAAAACACTCACACACTCGGCAACACAAAGCAGCCCCCCTCATTCACTGACTAAAACAAACAGACAAACCCCACCAAGTAACAAACAGCCTTGACGTGAGCATACCCTAAACGTGAAACCTCACCAAAATCGTGAAAACAATCCCTGAAATACAAAGAAACAACCCCTAAAATCACCCAAAAATAACCAATAACCAACCCAAAACAGTGACAAAACAGAGAGCAAAAATAGTATAAAAAACAACCAAAACCGAGACTAAAAAATAGTGCCAAAATCGTGACAAAAAACAACAAACAACCGAGAAATCTGCCCCTTAAACCACCGAAAATATCTGTACAAAACAGCGAAACAGCGAGTAGAAATAGCGAACCAGCAAACCAGAAAAACAACAAGCTTTAATTCTTCCGGTGAAGTCCCAACGCACTCTCGAGAAGCGACTTGAAAGGTAAGTTCTGAGGGCACCCTTTATTATATTTATTTTGCTAGACGCGACATGCTTGGTTGAACGTGAAATACGTCCAGCCGGGCATGTGAAGTCCTATACTAAAAACGACCAAATCTTTTGGTTGCATCTCTTTTCTTTTATTTTGTCATTTATCTATTATAGTTATTTTTCTGTTCTGGACACGATATGCTTGATTGGACGTGAAATACATCCCGCCGAGCATGCGAGGTCCTATACCAAAAACGTCCAAATCTTTTGGTCGCATCTCTTTTCTTTTATTTTACCATTTATCTATTATAGTTATTTTGTTGTTATGGACGCGACATGCTTGATTGGACGTGAAATACGTCCCGCCGGGCATGCAAGGTTCTATACTAAAAACAGTCAAATCTTTTGATCGCATCTCTTTTATTTTATTTTGCTATTTACCTTTCTTGTCCATTTATTGTTATTTATCATTCCGCACTTAGTTTCATTTTTTTTTTATCTTTATCATTATTCCGCATTTACTTTATCGTTCATCTTTATTTATTACTTCGCACTTACTTTATTGTTCGTGTTTATTTATCGTTTCACATTCATTTTGTTATTTATCTTTATTTATTTTTCCGCACTTAGTTTCGTATTAATTTTATTATTCCGCACTTACTTTATCATTTTTTTTACTTATTACTTCGCATTTACTTTATTGTTCACGTTTATTTATCGTTTTGTATTCATCTTTATGTTTATTTATCTTATTTTATTGTTCTACTTTGACTCTTATTTATGTTTTGTTATGTCACTTCACGTTTACTTCCATGTATGTTTGCATTGTGTTAATGATTGTGTGCCATCCCTTACGGTATATTGGATGTAAACCCAGACATAAATTTCGTAGCCGAATCCGAATGAACGGTAGTGCGGTTTGTACTTGGGATATAACTCCACGTACCGCTCGGGAAACATTCATACATGCGTGTCTTTGTTATTATTGCTGCCATTTTTTGTAAGAACATTCGAACGTGTTTTCAAACGCAACTCGAACGCATGCATTTTGTCTCACTCCATTCAAACGTGCTCTCGAACGCTACACGAATGCACACACATACAACACAACTTTTTGCATCTACTTTCATATCCATTTACATCGTGTTAATGATTGTGTGTCATCTCTTACGGTATATTGGATGGAAACCTAGACATAAATTTCGTAGCCGAATCCGAATGGACGGTAGTGCGGTCTGTACTTGGGATACAACTCCACGTACCACTTGGGAATATGCATATATGTGTGTTTATGATGCTATTTATGCAAGACCGTTTGAACACGTTTCCGAACGCTATTCGAATGCATATATTTTACCTCACCATGTATTCTGCCTCACTCCGTTCAGGCGCATTCTCGAACGCTACTCGAATGCATGCATTCTACCTCACTCCGTTCGAACGCGTTATCGGACGCTACACGAACGCACACATACTTGACATACTCTTTCTTTATATTTTATGCATTTTCATCTCTTTAGTTATCTATTTTGCATTATGCACTTAATTATCTATATTTATTATTAACATTTTTACTGTTATTATAATTTACATTGTCGTACTTCCTTGTTTAATATGATTTTGGAATTATGCATTCACTTAAATTTATATTTATGTTTATGTGTGTGCAAATTTGTGTGTTGTTTGAATTACCTTGCATTTGTTGCATTAAGACTTGGTTATACCTTTTGTGAACATGTATATTATACTGGCATAAGTAAGGGACCATTCCGAACCCAACGGTTTGAGGCATTCACTTACGAAGAATGAGTGCTGCCTTAAATATTTTTCTAGTTCACGCTGGGTGGCGACTCCTTTATTCTCCGGTTTAGTCCCCCGCGGGCTACTCCGTACTCTCTACGGGCTACGAGCCCAACAGTGTCGTGGTCGCCTCCTACAGAATGTTGACTCCTCTGGGGATAGAGAATCGGCCCCGAAATAATGCCTTGTAGTGTCCGTGGCTTTGGCTTTAGTTACCCAAGTCTCATATATTTTGCATACCCTTCTTACCCCGATGGTGTCATGTATCATGAAGTCGCTTTCACTCAAGGCGGCGGATTGTTATGTGGCGTCATCACTTATTGGCACGTACCTTAGGGTATAAAAAAGGCGCGCTCACTTGGTCACTCGAACCCTTGAGTGGGGAGACCTAGTTGTGAGTAACCATTCGCCGGCGGAAGCCTTTATCCATACCATTATCAGCCCACATATGAACGATAGTTATATATCCTATAGAAGCTACCCTTATGCTTGTGTTTGAGACCATTGTCATTCGGATCCATTTGAACTTCTCATTATAGGATACGAACTGGTTGGGCCATTTAAACTGTGATGAGTTTGTATCTTATGATAATCAAGCCAAAAGTTTTCAAAATGACGATTGGCCACCTTATGTTTGGGCCCTCTATCATTTGAAGTTATTTAGCCACTTTATCGTAAAAGTGTAAACATGTGGTCCTTTTCAACTGGGACAAGTTTGCACCTCGCGATAATCTGATTGAATGCTTTAAAATGATAGCGGGCCAACTTGTATGAAAACCTTGATGGGCTTAAAAGGTCCAAACATGATTCGAATATGCCAAATACATGAGTCTGATATCCGCACTGGCTTTCCTCCAGAAAGGATACGCCTTGTTACGTCATATTTATATACTTTTGGATATCTCCAAGTTCATCCCCACAACCGTGATTACCGAGGGCTTATTTAATCGTTTCTAGACAATAACACGATCCCCATAATAGGCTTAGTCAATATTGTAAATGGGCGGTCTTTGTCTTCTACCGATGGAAAGGGACTGAGGTAGCCAAGATTCACCCCTATAGCGTAGGAGAGAACGATTTTACCCTACATTGGTACATAAAATAAGCCATACATATGACGGAAATGGACTTACCACGAGTGTGGGAGGAATAAGGTAGGAATGGTATATGTTGTTTGGATAACCACATGCATCTCATGCATCGCACGCATACATGCATCATGTTAATCCATTTGTCTAAAGCCATCATAGATATCCATTGGGTTAGAGAAGAATGAAGAATTGTCAAGAATAGTTTAGCAAACATGGATATCGAGGAAGAGGAATCCGAGAAACATAAAATTTTACGGCCAAAATAGAAAGACCATTGGGGGGCCTTCAGCAACAAAAAAAAAACAAAATTGATTGTTTGTTTTAGCCTTAATAGTGAGGCATAAGTCCAATGATGAAATTGTTTGCTTTAGGGTGAAATCTTAGAAACGATAAGTTCTTGATGTACTTTTATTCGATACTTCGAGTAGTTGATCTATGTTAGACTCTTAAGCATTTAATTATAGGTTTTTAGCAGTGAAAACCTGAGTGGTTAGCAAAGTAACTAGTTGAAGAAATAACAGGTCGATGAATGACTGTTTGTTTAGATGTCTATCCTGATTTGCTTGTGTATGATGTGTGGTATGGTTGAAAATAAAAGAAAAGTCTCTAAAAAAAATTTAATTAAACCACCTATAACCGATAAGCGTAAAGCTACCCATTGGTGAGTATTAGGACCACCATGAGAAGAAATGCTACCTTAAAGGGTAGGTGTGTTAAAAAAAAAGGAAAAATAGACAAGAAAAGAAAAAAATCATACCATATTGAGCACAGAAAAAATAATTACATAGCATAATTGAGACATCTAGGTTGGTTTGACACATCAATCCTAATTTTTAAACGAAATAATTAAATTGGCTTACCTGGGAACTAAGCTGTAAATGAACCTTTACACACACACAATTTGAGTCTGGCTTAGATCATTTATTCAAAATTGAGTGCTTTGAAGGTTCTCTGGTTTCATTACTGAGCATTCTTTGAGGACAATAATATGTGTAACTATTGGGAGGCAGCTTGAGCAAAAGATAGTACGAACCTGCAAAATAAGGAAAACTTCAAAGGCCTCCCGAAGGTATAGACATTGGAAACACAACATCGTCGGAATGGTAGTAAGAGAAAAATCCATGCCAAGAATAGCAGCAAACAACTCTGAGAGAAGGCATATTTCGAAAATCTGGGAATCAGAAGACATGACTTTCAATATCCCAAAATGATGAGGTCGCTTTAAAAAAAAACGTAATTCACTGTGACCCAGTGCAGGCAAAGGAGAGCAGAAAACTAAACCAGGTCTGGGGAGTGTCATATGCATCTCCTCCTCCCCCTGTAATCCCCTATTACTAACTGTGGTAATGAGGATTCCAGTAGATTAAATGGATTTACATTCTTTTGTCGCAATAATGAGTGCCGGCATAACCCGGTATATTACAGCGACGATCCGTTCTACATTGTGTGTTTTTGATAAGCATTATAATTATTTTCTAATTATGGGGTTGCATCTGTACCAATGACATAGAGTTCCATCATCTTGATCGGTTAATTTTCTTTTGTATTCTTGCTATACATGAAATACAGGTAATTAATATTGGGTGATTTAAGAAACTATGAAGTATGAACTAAATTTGTTATACGAATATTAATTGTGCATAATTTGACTGTAGTTAGAGATATAATAACTTGCTTGTTCTGACAAATTATATTCAAGTTGATTGTTTGATCTGGCAATCATCCTGAATATGTGTTTAGATTTCCAGCTCTGAATAATATAATTGTCAATGTGCCACTGTGCCTCCCAAGTGCCAATTCTCATGCAACAAGTTGGATTGAATGTGTGGGGTGGGGAAATGGGAGAGATTTAATTTTAGTCCGTTTTATATAAGCGGGACAAAAATATCCCGTTCTTTTTTTTTCTGAGTTAAAAAATTATCTCGTCCGATTAAATCTAATCTATCTCATTAAAATCTTGTTTTGTTTTATGTACCATCGTTAAATTTTTATATTTTTTTTTATATTTTTCAGATTTTCTTTATCTTTAGACAAAATTGATAATATTTGTGGTTTTAATCTTAATGTGTAATATTATTTGGTCCCCAAAGGGTGGCTTGATGGTGTAGGGTCCAGGATCTCACATTGAGATTCTGGGTTCGAATCCAGGGGGTGCACTTCTTGTAAGAGCCTGGGACAGCCGGTGGTTTTACCTGCGCCGTGGCCCAGAATGAGTGGTTTGGTGGCGGGGTTTCCATCGTTTCCAAAAAAAAAAAGTGTAATATTATTTGACATATCTGAACTATCAGGCATATACTAAAAAAATAGGTTATCTTAACAGAAATTTTATGACATATTTTGTATTTGTCATTACATTATAATAAATGTGTGATAGATATCATATTTGTCAAGAGATAATTGACACATTCACAAGTGATTCTTTACTCTCATATGGATTAGTGTCGAAATAATAAAATAACCAGGTAAGTCCGGGGTCGATCCACATGCAATAGTTTTAATAAGATAAAATAATAATTTGAGTAAAAATAAAAAGAGTGAATTGTTTGGTTGACAATTTTAAAATGTACCGCAACAATAAAATAAAATGTTCTGGTTATGGGATTCACTTTTAACATTTCAAATTTAGAGAAATCTTACTTTTTATAATATATATAAATTATTATTATTATGCAGTTAATTTATTTCAGAAATTAATTATGTCAAAACATATAAAACCAACCATAAATACATTGATAACATTTGTTTATAACAAGTCCAGTTACATACTCAATTATGTCAAATAAATAAAACCAGTCATATATGCGGTAACAATGTTTGTCATAATTAATCCACATTTAAATTAAATATTAATATATATGTTATAATTTATATATTATAATATAAATAAGATTAATCTATATTTTCATATAAAGAGCTTCACCATTTACCCGGCAAGAAAAAATTAGCTACTCATGATTTGAATAAAAATACTAATAATTTTATTATTGAAATAAAAAGAAATTACAACAATATTAAGAAATAAAACACACAAGAGTTGAAACCCTTCACAAAATTTTAGAGAGAACCATATGACAGATGTTGAGGAAACTGAGGTGCTCGACACCTCTCTTGCATATTTGATCGGTGAAATCACTCACGTAACGCAAGCGCACGTATCGCTAAAGTAGTATAAAATGTATCGATCCCACGATGATTTAATACATTAGCTATCAATTTATTACGTTAAATGTTTACAAGTACCTAAAAGATTGATTGTTGTTTGGATGGTAATTTTTGTCTGAAAACAAGTAAATAAAACAGTGCGAAAGTAAATTAAAGGAAAAATCAATATTATAAAACTATCTAGGGTTGTGAATCATTCCAATATCTTTTAAAGATGAATTGATGATCTCATGTTTGTACAATATATAGGTTTATTAACCTGGAACACAAAATATGCAAAAGCATCTTCCGATGGTCAGATACAAACACCCAGTGTTGTTGGGGCAGTTAGGGAACCCCTAGGGTCGGATCGGTGTCCCGGGCATCGGAAATGGGTCTAACTCATGGATATCAAGTATGAGTGTAATTTTAAATCATTTAATGAAATATTATATTCCATTACGAGTGTATAGGAAAAAACCAGGACTGAATCGGAGTCTGGAAGCTCCCGAACGATCAAAAACGAAAATATTGCACACCCAGCGCGTACACTCACGCATTGTGCGCTACAGTGCCGCGCGCATTGTGCGCCTGTTGTTACCCTTTTTTTTTTGTTTTCATTTGCAAATCATTCAGCTCACTCGAAAGTGAGCTGAATGGATTAGGGTGATTTACCCTAATCTATTCTGATTCTCCCTAAACACTTTAAAAACACCCAAAATTAATTTTTAATTTCAAAACCAACATAAACACATATTATAGAATAAAAATCAAGTTTTTCAAAATATCAAATATTTTTACAAAACCTTAATTTATTCTAAATACACACTTGCGTAAATTTTGAATCCATTACACAAACGAGATTAGAATCCCAAATAAATGTCTCGTGAACAATTCTAGATCACTATAGGCACTGCATTTTTACATGAAGCCCGATGATGAGCCTCGTATGGAGGCACTACCTAAAAAGTTACGAAAGTCGCGGGAAACGAATGTCGGAAGGGAAAAATCTATAATTAATACCTCATCGGATTTGAACTCACTAACTAGCCTCGAGTTCGCTTAGTCAATTTTTGTTTTAAACCTTGGCCTCGGCCCAAAACCCCTGCAATCCATGAAAACCCATTTATCCTCAAAATACAGGCCCACACCACATAAAGCCCATGCAACCCATCCACAAGGCCCACACGCCCAAGCCTTCCCAAATACAAAATATCTCATGCAAAACACATGTGTCAAATCCCTTGAAATCACCTTCCAAATTAGCAAATATTGAAAATCCCTCAAACATGGAAATAAAATCTTGACACACAAGGAAAAATAAGAGGAAGGACGGCGACACACAAAAATAAGAAAAGAAAACCCTAGCAAACACAACCAAAACCTTAAGAATCACAACTATAAAAAGACAAGCAAACAAAACCCTAAAGCTCTCTTTTTTTCACTAGCTTCTCACGACAATAATCACATAAGAACCCTAGAGAGAGACCTTACACGTGAATCACAAACAAAAAAAACCATAAGTCTCTCTCTCTCTCTATTTTTCTCTCTTCGCAACAGCTCATGCCTTCACCGAACAAACCTTTCAACAAACCCAAAAGCACACAGCCATTCACTCACGGCCACAAACCGACAAACAACAAGCCAAAACTGAATCAGCCAATCACCATATCAACGAAATCAACCAGCAAACAGTGAGCAACTCTCCACCGACAAACAATAAACAACAAACCTTTAAAGCCCTCACCGACAGCAACTAACGCCAAATAACATGTAACCCTCCACGTGAAAACAAACACAAAGCCGTGAACCTTTACACCCAAAAACACTCACACACTCGGCAACACAAAGCAGCCCCCTCCTTCACTGACTAAAACAAACAGACAAACCCCACCAACAGCCTTGACGTGAGTAGACCCTAAACGTGAAACCTCACCAAAACCGTGAAAACAATCCCTGAAATACAAAGAAACAACCTCTAAAATCACCCAAAAATAACCAGCAAACCAACCCAAAACAGTGCCAAAACAGAGAGCAAAAATAGTATAAAAAATAACCAAAACCGAGACTAAAAAATAGTGCCAAAATCGTGACAAAAAACAAAAAAAAAACAGAGAAAATAGACCCTTAAACCACCGAAAATAGCAGCACAAAACAAAAAACAGCGAGCAGAAATAGCGACCCAGCAAACTAGAAAAACAACAAGTTTTAATTCTTCCGGCGAAGTCCCAACGCACTCCCGAGAAGCGACATGAAAGGTAAGACCTGATGGCACCCTTTATTATATTTATTTTGCTATTTTGGACGCGGCATGCTTGGTTGAACGTGAAATACGTCCAGCCGAGCATGTGAGGTCATATACTAAAAACGGCCAAATCTTTTGGTTGCATCTCCTTTTTTTTGTCATTTATCTATTATAGTTATTTTTCTGTTCTGGACACGATATGCTTGATTGGACGTGAAATACATCCCGCCGAGCATGCGAGGTCCTATACCAAAAACGTCCAAATCTTTTGGTCGCATCTCTTTTCTTTTATTTTACCATTTATCTATTATAGTTATTTTGTTGTTATGGACGCGACATGCTTGATTGGACGTGAAATACGTCCCGCCGGGCATGCAAGGTTCTATACTAAAAAGAGTCAAATCTTTTGATCGCATCTCTTTTATTTTATTTTGCTATTTACCTTTCTTGTCCATTTACTGTTATTTATCATTCCGCACTTAGTTTCATTTTTTTTATCTTTATCATTATTCCGCATTTACTTTATCGTTCATCTTTATTTATTACTTCGCACTTACTTTATTGTTCGTGTTTATTTATCGTTTCACATTCATTTTGTTATTTATCTTTATTTATTTTTCCGCACTTAGTTTCGTATTAATTTTATTATTCCGCACTTACTTTATCATTTTTTTTACTTATTACTTCGCATTTACTTTATTGTTCACGTTTATTTATCGTTTTGTATTCATCTTTATGTTTATTTATCTTATTTTATTGTTCTGCTTTGACTCTTATTTATGTTTTGTTATGTCACTTCACGTTTACTTCCATGTATGTTTGCATTGTGTTAATGATTGTGTGCCATCCCTTGCGGTATATCGGATGTAAACCCAGACATAAATTTCGTAGCCAAATCCGAATGAACGGTAGTGCGGTTTGTACTTGGGATATAACTCCACGTACCGCTCGGGAAACATTCATACATGCGTGTCTATGTTATTATTGCTGCCATTTTTTGTAAGAACGTTCGAACACATTTTCAAACGCAACTCGATCACTTGCACTCTGTCTCACTCCGTTCAAACGCGCTCTCGAACGCTACACGAACGCACACACATACTACACAGCTTTTTGTATCTACTTTCATATCCATTTACATTGTGTTAATGATTGTGTGTCATCTCTTACGGTATATTGGATGGAAAAATAGACATTAATTTTGTAGCCGAATCTGAATGGACGGTAGTGCAGTCTTTACTTGGGATACAATTCCACGTACCGCTTGTGAATATGCATATATGCGTGTTTATGATGCTATTTATGCAAGACCATTTGAACACATTTTCGAACGCTATTCGAATGCATATATTTTACCTCACCATGTATTCTGCCTCACTCCGTTCGGGCGCATTCTAGAACGCTACTCGAATGCATGTATTCTGCCTCACTCCGTTCGAATACGTTATCGGACGCTCGTCATGCTACACGAATGCACACACACTGGACATACTCTTTCTTTATATTTTATGCATTTTCATCTCTTTAGTTATCTATTTTGTATTATGCACTTAATTATCTGCATTTATTATTAACGCTTTTATTGTTATTATAATTTACATTATCGTACTTCCTTGTTTAATATGCTTTTCGAATTATGCATTCTCTTACATTTATATTTATGTTTATGTGTGTGCAAACTTGTGTGTTGTTTGAATTATCTTGCATTTGTTGCATTAAGACTTGGTTATACCTTTTTGTGAACCTGTACATTATACTGGCATAAGTAAGGGATCATTCTGAACCCAACGGTTTGAGGTCTTCCCTTACGAAGGGTGAGTGCGGCCTTAAATTTTTTCCTAGTTCACGCTGGGTGGCGACTTCTTTATTCTCCGATTTAGTCCCTCGCGGGTTACTCCGTACTCTCTATGGGCTACGAGCCCAACAGTGTCGTGGTCGCCTCCTACAGAATGTTGACTCCTCTGGGGATAGAGAATCGGCCCCGAAATAATGCCTTGTAGTGTCCGTGGCTTTGGCTTTAGTTACCCAAGTCTCATATATTTTGCATACCCTTCTTAACCCGATGGTGTCATGTATCATGAAGTCGTTTTCACTCAAGGCGGAAAATTGTAATGTGGCGTCATCACTTATTGGCATGTACCTTATGGTATAAAAAAGGCGCGCTCACTTGGTCACTCGAACCCTTGAGTGGGGAGACCTAGTTGTGAGCAACCCTTCACCGGCGGAAGCCTTTATCCATACCATTATCAGCCCACATATGAACCATAGTTATATATCCTATAGAAGCTACCCATATGCTTGTGTTTGGGACCATTGTCGTTCAGATCCATTTGAACTTCTCATTATAGGATACGAACTGGTTGGGCCATTTAAACTGGGATGAGTTTGTATCTTATGATAATCGGGCCAAAAGTTTTCAAAATGACGATTGGCCACCTTATGTTTGGGCCCCTTATCATTTGAAGTTATTTAGCCACTTTATCGTAAAAATGTAAACATGTTGGGCCTTTTCAACTGGGACAAGTTTGCACCTCGCGATAATCTGATTGAATGCTTTAAAATGATAACGAGCCAACTTGTATGAAAACCTTGATAGGCTTAAAAGGTCCGAATATGATCCGAATATGCCAAATACATGAGTCTGATATCTGCACTGGCTTTCATCCAGAAAGGATACGCCTTGTTACGGCAGATTTATATACTTTTGGATATCTCCAAGTTCATCCCCACAACCGGGATTACCGAGGGCCCAATTCATCGTTTCTAGACATCCCCATAATAGGCTTAGTCAATATTGTAAATCAGCGGTCTTTATCTTCTACCGATGGAAAGAGACTGAGGTAGCCAAGATTCACCCCTATAGCGTAGGAGAGAACGATTTTACCCTACATTGGTACATAAAATAAGCCATACATATGACGGAAATGGACTTACCACGAGTGTGGGAGGAATAAGGTAGGAATGGTATATGTTGTTTGGATAACCACATGCATCTCATGCATCGCACGCATACATGCATCATGTTAATCCATTTGTCTAAAGCCATCATAGATATCCATTGGGTTAGAGAAGAATGAAGAATTGTCAAGAATAGTTTAGCAAACATGGATATCGAGGAAGAGGAATCCGAGAAACATAAAATTTTACGGCCAAAATAGAAAGACCATTGGGGGGCCTTCAGCAACAAAAAAAAAACAAAATTGATTGTTTGTTTTAGCCTTAATAGTGAGGCATAAGTCCAATGATGAAATTGTTTGCTTTAGGGTGAAATCTTAGAAACGATAAGTTCTTGATGTACTTTTATTCGATACTTCGAGTAGTTGATCTATGTTAGACTCTTAAGCATTTAATTATAGGTTTTTAGCAGTGAAAACCTGAGTGGTTAGCAAAGTAACTAGTTGAAGAAATAACAGGTCGATGAATGACTGTTTGTTTAGATGTCTATCCTGATTTGCTTGTGTTGTGATGTGTGTATGGTTGAAAATAAAAGAAAAGTCTCTAAAAAAAATTTAATAAAAACCACCTATAACCGATAAGCGTAAAGCTACCCATTGGTGAGTATTAGGACCACCATGAGAAGAAATGCTACCTTAAAGGGTAGGTGTGTTAAAAAAAAAGAAAAATAGACAAGAAAAGAAAAAAAATCATACCATATTGAGCACAGAAAAAATAATTACATAGCATAATTGAGACATCTAGGTTGGTTTGACACATCAATCCTAATTTTTAAACGAATAATTAAATTGGCTTACCTGGGAACTAAGCTGTAAATGAACCTTTACACACACACAATTTGAGTCTGGCTTAGATCATTTATTCAAAATTGAGTGCTTTGAAGGTTCTCTGGTTTCATTACAGGGCATTCTTTGAGGACAATAATATGTGTAACTATTGGGAGACAGCTTAAGCAAAAGATAGTACGAATGTGCAAAATAAGGAAAACTTCGAAGGCCTCCCGAAGGTATAGACATTGGAAACACAACATCGCCGGAAGGGTAGTAAGAGAAAAATCCAAGCCAAGAATAGCAGCAAACTACTCCGAGAGAAGGCATATTTCGAAAATCTGGGAATCAGAAGACATGACTTTCAGTATCCCAAAATGATGAGGCCGATTTAAAAAAAAAAAAACGTAATTCACTGTGATCCAGTGTAGACAGCGGAGAGCAGAAAGCTAAACCAGGTCTGGGTGACCAGTCTACCACCCCACGAATAAGGGACACAACATGATCTTGAGCCATGGAACCAAAGAGAATTGAACAACAACACAAAAATAGCGAAATAGCGAGCAGAAATAGCGAACCAGCAAATAAGAAAAACACCAAGCTTTAATTCTTCCGGTGATGTCCCAACGCACTCCCGAGAAACAACTTGAAAGGTAAGACCTGAGGGCACCCTTTATTATATTTATTTTACTATTCTGGACGCGGCATGCTTGGTTGGACGAGAAATACGTCCAGCCGGGCATTCGAGGTCCTATACTAAAAACGGCCAAATCTTTTGGTCGCATCTCCTTTCTTTTATTTTGTCATTTATCTATTATATTTATTTCGCTGTTCTGGATGCGTCATGCTTGATTGGACGTGAAATATGTCCATGTCGGGCATGCGAGGTCCAATACTAAAAACGGTCAAATCTTTTGGTCGCATCTCTTTTCTTTTATTTTGTCATTTATCTATTATAGTTGTTTTGTTGTTTTGGACGCGGCATGCTTGATTGGACGTGAAATACATCCCGCCGGGCATGCGAGGTCCTATACTAAAAACGGCCAAATCTTTTGGTCGCATCTCCTTTCTTTTATTTTGTTATTTACCTTTCTTGTCAATTTACTGTTATTTATCATTCTGCACTTAGTTTCGTTTTTTATCTTTATTATTATTCTACACTTACTTTATCGTTCATCTTTATTTATTACTTCGCACTTACTTTATTGTTCACGTTTATTTATCGTTTCACATTCATTTTGTTATTTATCTTTATTTATTTTTCTGCACTTAGTTTCGTATTAATTTTATTATTCCGCACTTACTTTATCGTTCATCATTACTTATTACTTCACATTTACTTTATTATTCACGTTTATTTATCGTTTCACATTCATCATTCTGTTTATTTATCTTATTTTATTGTTCCGTTTTTACTCTTACTTATGTTTTATTATGTCACTTCACGTTTACTTCCATGTCTGTTTGCATTGTGTTAATGATTGTGTGTCATCTCTTACGGTATATCGGATGTAAACCAAGATATAAATTATGTAGCCGAATCTGAATGAATGATAGTGCGGTTTGTACTTGGGATACAACTCCACGTACCGCTCGGGAAATATTCATACATGCGTGTCTATGTTATTATTATTGTCATTTTTTTACGAACGTTCGAACGTGTTTTCAAACGCAACTCGAACGCATGCATTCTGTCTCACTCCATTCGAACACATTCTCGAACGCTACACGAACGCACACACATACTGCACAGCCTTTTGCATCTACTTTCATATCTGTTTACATCGTGTTAATGATTATGTGTCATCTCTTGTGGTATATCGAATGGAAACCCATACATAAATTCTGTAACCGAATCTGAATGGACGGTAGTGCGGTCTGTACTTGGGATACAACTCCACGTATCGCTTGGGAATATGCATATATGTGTTTTTATGATGTTATTTATGTAAGACCGTTTGAACTCGTTTCCGAACGCTACTCGAACACATACATTCTGCCTCACCATGCATTCTGCCTTACTCCGTTCGAACGCATTTCCAAACGCTACTCGAACGCATGCATTATGCCTTACTCTGTTCGGGCGCATTCTCGAACACTACTCGAATGCATGCATTCTGCCTCACTCCGTTCGAACGCGTTCTCGGACGCTACATGAATGCATACACACTGGACAAACTCTTTCTTTATATTTTATGCATTTTCGTCTCTTTAGTTATCTATTTTGCATTATGCACTTAATTATCTGCATTTATTATTAACATTTTTACTGTTATTATAATTTACATTATCGCACTTCTTTGTTTAATATGCTTTTGGAATTATGCATTCACTTACATTTATATTTATGTTTATGGGTGTGCAAACTTGTGTGTTGTTTGAATTACCTTCCATGTGTTGCATTAAGAGTTGGTTATACCTTCGTGTGAACTCGTACATTTTACTGGCATAAGTAAGGGACCATTCCGAACCCAACGGTTTGAGGTCTTCCCTTGCGAGGGGTGAGTGCGGCCTTAAATCTTTTCCCAGTTCACGCTGGGTGGCAACTCCTTTATTCTCTGGTTTAGTCCCCCGCGGGCTACTCCGTACTTTCTACGGGCTGCGAGCCCAACAGTGTCGTGATCGCCTCCTACAGTCACCCAAATGTGGTTAAGTGATTCTAGAATGGTAGCCATAACTCTAAGCTTTAATATAGAGTTCCAAACTCTAATTAATTGTTTTATGTCTAACATGAACATCTCTGACCTAATTACAAGCATGTTGTGTTTATACTTCAAAAGTATCCTAATACAACTGATTAGCCTTATTCAATATTAAGCTATGTGATCATGCATCTAATACAAAAATAAACATAACTTAGGAGAAGATCAAACATTACATAGTAAGCTTGATGCAAGATCCAATCTGCTTCTCCTTTGTTGAAATCGTCGGAGAACCTCTAAGGTGTACAAGCTCGACTTCAAGATCCAATCTCGATTTCCAATGCAAGCATGCTTCACTTCAAGATCTAATCTTGATTTCTCCTTAATGAAATATTTTAGAGACCTCACAAGCTTCTCTAAACACTTCTCTAACTTAGGCTATTTTCTCTAAGAATTTGCTTGTATTTTTACTTGTAATTAAAACCTTCCTAAAGCTTACTATTTATAGCAAAACTTAGGTAATTTTTAATTAATAAAAGTTCTAATCAAATTTTAAGTGGGCTTAATCTAATTTGTCTAAACATACGTCTCATGAGTGGAATATATGATTTGACACGTCTGTCATCATCTGTCCACTTTTGGAGAGTCTTATGTTCCTCTAGTGTATCATCAGGTGCTATGGCCAGTGGTAACGGACCTTCCAACACATAATCTATTTGTTCAGACCAAATAATAATTCTCAGATCCAGGTCCCAATCTGCGAAGTTTTCGGCACCCTTAAGCTTGTTCGTATCCAGTATACGCGCAAAAGGATTAGAAGCAGGTCCAGCCATCACAAATCTATCATATAGATAGCGAAAAAACGGTTAGCAGATAAAAATAGTTTCATAATAATATAAATCAAACAAAACATAAATAGATGATGGATTTTTAATCTAAAAATACTCATCCCACTATAACATGCAATATTGTAATCCCCAAACGGAATGCAATCATACAATTAATCAAATTAAATTTAATAGCGAAATGTGGATCCCATGAATATATTTCAACTCACAGCTTTGGCACGTTCTCGTCTACGTATATCATTAGGTAGACAACACATTGTCAATCACTCAATAGTGACTCCTGGGTTCCGATCCTGGCCATTTCTCGTTGGGACAGCTTTGGCACGTTCACAATGAGGCATACCAAGGTTAAACTTGTCAATGAAAAATTCAAGATACTTGCTGATGAGCGAAAAATATATCAATATTTACCGTCCCTTTTACTTAATATTTTGTTTAGTTTCTCGGGTTTGATGAATGTTTTGATGTGTTTTGATGTGTTTTGCAGATAAATAAAGTATCGTGACTTAATGGAATCAACTCGGGGCTAAAACGATGAAATCTGGAGCAAAAAATGGCGAAAACGGAAATTTACTATACGCGTCATGAAGTGCAGTCCTAAATTCCAGTTCTGCGCAAGTTTGGTATTTTGGCCATAAATTCCAATTTTGCGCAAGTTTGGTATTTTGGCCATATATTTTTCATCCGATATCTGATTGAGCTGATTCAAGTTTCAGATTAAAGAAGACACAAAGATCTACAACTTTGAAGTTTAAAATATTTTCGCATTCTGAAGTTTGCAAGTCCGAAATTGATGAAATATCTGAAAGTGTGTTATGTGTAATTATTAAAGTCCTTTTTAAAAAAAAAAAAATTTATAAGAATAATAAAAATTGTCAAACTTCCACTTTGGTGTCATGTTTGATGTCATGTTTGGTGCCATGTTTGGTGGAGAAATTGGTGGAAGCCTTTAGATTTGCCTAGAAATACCAAGCCATTTCATTTGTAATTCTCATGTTTTTCTTAGGTTTTTGTAAGGAATTTAAGGATTGCATCTTGTTTGTATTTATTTCCAGTATTTTAATTATGTATTTTTATTTTCAGTAATAGTAATAGTTTATTTTCTTTTCTTTTCTTTTATGTTTAGTAGTTAAATTTTCGTTGGGGGAATGGTGCATCTTTTATTATTTTAGTTTAGATTAATCTCCCTTAATTATAATATGGAAATTATAATTTAAACTAATGGTTATACCGCCTTAATGACTGGTTTTATTTATTTGACATAATGTGACACCGCCTATATGGTCGGTCTTTAGGTGACAGATAATTACCGCTCATATGGCTGGTTTATGGACAAATGATAACACCGCATTTATGGTCGGTTGGACTTAATTAAAAATCTGACTTAATCAGGATACCGCCTATATGGTCGGTTGGTAATATCACTAATAATTTCTATATTATAATAAGGGAGATTTCTAAATTAGAAATAGTAAAGATGGATCCCCTAACCCCGGTATTATATTTTTATTCTAGGGAAGTGATAAAACACAATATTCACATGCTTAATAATTGATTTAATTATATAATGGGTAATTCTTTAGTTTGTTTATTGAATCTTAAGCTTAATGCTTCTTGTTGCTTGATCACCAATAAGATTGATGTGGTAAACTTAAAATGAACTTGACGAAAAGATTTTAGGTTTCAGCCTTAGATTCAATAGCTCACGATCTTCCTTGAGGATAAATAACCCTTTAATAGATTTCCTTACAGGATAGACATATATTTGTCGAGCGGGGGTAGCCACTAGTGGAACTTGAACTTAATGAATTCAGGTAACTTAATTAACATAGACATATGATTAATTGGGTTATTTGGGTTATTTGGGTGTTTGCATCTGACCATCGACAGAGGCTTTTGCATATCTTCGTGTTTCATGTTAGCAAACTGATTTATTACATATATATATAAGATAATCAATTCATCATTAGAATAATATTATGTAGAGTCACGACCCTAGATATTTGTGTCTTTTGTTATTTTCCTTAGTACTTTCTTTTGTGTTTTTATTTATTTATTTGTTCAGCAAATCCACATTCAACCAACCAAAAGTAATTATTCTCATCTCCCTATAATTAGATACATGTAAATAAATAGTATCAATAATTAATAACAATAATAGAAATTAAGTCCTCGTGGGATCGATATTTTTATACTACTTGAACGATACGTGCGTTTGCGTTATACGCGTGTGATTACGCACTGGTCACTTGCGTAGTCCTGACAGCTTTGGCACGTTCATGATTTCCACTTTCGCTTGAATTTATCTAGTATCACATATACATCCGGTGTGGAAAAATTTCTATCAACTACACCCTCACAGCTTTGGCACGATCTCGGATGCAGCCATAGAACAGATATCCACAAACCGTATTGACAAGAAAGACCAAGAAATATGTATCCAATACATACTACTTTCAAAACCTTATTAAAATAGGGATTTTCCGCAAAGATAAAACATATTTAATTTAATCAAATTAAATAGATACAAGCATGTATCATGTAAGAACATAATTAAAACAATGAATTTAAAGGCTTATTCATATTTTGTGTCGAAGTTCAGACCTGTTCTGATACCATTTTTGTTGGGGTTTTGGGCGGTAATTCTGGTAAACGCAGCGGATTGCGGAAAATCAAAATTTTCCGATTTCAATTATTTTTCTTTGGTAATTAAAATAAACTAATTTATTTCAATTACTCCATATTTAATAACTGAAATTTTACCCAAAAAATCAGATTTTTCATAAATTACCAATTTGCCCCAAAACTTTGAATTTTAATCATTTTAATCCAAAATTGTCAAATACAATTCCAATTGATTCCAAATCAATTCCAAAATGATTTATTCATGTCTAATACATGAAAATTCAGTTTTGCGATTTCAGAAAATAATGTTTCCCTAATTGTCGAATGGTCCCTCAATTTTCAAGAATTTACAATTTGGTCATTTTTGTTCAAAACATGTCAAGATCAAATCCAAAAATTCCCAAATTTTATATACATCAAATATACATCTAATCTAATCACATACATGAAAAGTCCCAAATTTGGTGAAGTTTGGAAACCCTAATTTTAATAATTTCACAAATTAATCAATTAACACCAAAAATTCAATTCAATATTTTAAGTCAAATCTTACAACACCAATTGAGTCTCACCAACATGAAATACACCAATAACAATTCTAGGTTAACACGATGTGGGAACACAGGAGCTGGGCGACGCATGCTGTCCCGTGCTCGCGGCCCGGTTGGGAGTACGGAGTAGCCACGGGGACTAAACCGGGGAATAATGGAGTCGCCACCCGGTGTGAACCGGGAAAATGAGATTTAAGGCCGCACTCACCCCTCGTAAGGGAAGACCTCAAACCGTTGGGTTCGGAATGATCCCTTACTTATGTCACTTGTAATGAAATGATTTATGTAATAATTTAATCAAGTCTAAATAACACTTATTTCCAATAATATCATGCTTCTAAATTCACATGCATACATCAACGAGTTCATCACAACATGTAACATCACATGGCAATCTCATGAACATATTTCAATCATATGATATGGAAAACTAAGAACAACCTAATCATGCTTGAGTACTATCTCATTAATACATCGAATGGATAAATGCAGGAATACAAATAATATGATTGGCTACATACTGCAAGGGAGATCAACCAAGAGGCAATTATGCATGAATATGATAAGACAGAATCAGTTCAGTGTATGCGCGTTCGTGTAGCGTTCGTAAATAGGGGCGGGCTTTGGGCCGGCCCGGGGTAACACGGGCCCGGGTCGGGCTTCACCCAAAAAGCCCGAGCCCGGCCCGGCCCAGGCTTAAAATAAATAAATAAATATTTTAATTTATAAAATATATAAATTTTTATAATAAATTTTTATAATAAAAAAATCGGATCCAGGCTTAAAATAAATAAATAAATATTTTAATTCATAAAATATATATATTTTTATAATAAATTTTTTATATTATATTTTTTTATAATAAAAAAATCGGATCCGGGCTTAAGATAATATTATTTATAATTAAAAAATCAGGCCCGGGCCCGGCCCTAACCCGGCCCGAGACCGACCGGGCCTGCCCAGCCCGGCCCGATGACAGTACGGGCCCGGCCCGGGCTTATCAAAGCCCGGCCCGAGCCTGGCCCGTTGTCATCCTTATTCGTAAACGAGTTCAAACGGTAAACAGAAGGTTCGCGTTCGTGTAGCGTTTGATAACGCGTTCGAACGGGACCAGACCTGATGATACAAAATGCATGAGCGTTCGAGTAGCATTTGATTACGCGTTCGAACGGTAAACAGAAGGTTCATGTTCGAGTTGCGTTCGATGACGCGTTTGAACAGGAACTGGCAGATTGCATACATTCATATGGTTTTAGATACCGCATTCAAACATGATCACAACAACGACATATCTAATCACATGGATATCTAAATCATGCATAAAGATTAACATACTAAGGGCTAAATCATGCTAAATAAATGAATAACGTGCTAAGTACATCATGCTAAAATACAAGTTTGGATGAAACGGAATACATGTATCCCTCAAGTGATACGTGGAGTTGTATCCCGAGTACAGACCGCACTACCGTCCATTCGGATTCGGCTACAGAATTTACGTCCGGGTTTCCATCCGATATACCACAAAAGAGAACACACATTCTGTTCATCCGGAATTCACATCATGCCTCAACAAAATGACTCTCATGCAATAAAAAATATATTAGAATAAGTAAAATACAAATGAAAGATAATAAATACAAGGTGCCCTCAGGTCTAACCTTTTATGTCGTCTCTCGGTCGTACGGTGTATGGTCATCGGAAGGGTGGATGCTCTGCAACTCTTCCGGTTCACTGGTTCACTGCTCTCGTTCGTTATCTTACTGTTTTGGGGTCGTCGTTCTCCGTCTTTTGTTGCTGCTTTGACTCCGATTCACTGCCGCTTTGCTGGTGTATCTTAGTTACTGCTTTTTGGGTGTTTTGGCTACTGTTTTGGGTGTGATTTTCGGTGGTGTTATGGTGTGGTTTGTGGACTGTTTTATGTGTGTGTTTAGGGCTGCTGTATGCGTGTTTTTGGGCTGTTGTATGGGCTGTTTTTCGGAGAGGTAAAGGGGCTATCGGGATGTGTTTTGGTCAAGGCGATGGGGGTTCTTTGGTTTGTGATCTTTGGTTATTGAGAATGAGGGAGAGTCATGTCCATAAGCTTGGGTGTTTCTTGTGTGAATGAACTAGGAGAGGCTTTTCTTGTTTGTGCGTGTATGTTATATGTATGAGCTAGGGGAGGATTTTCTTGTATGAATGAGGTATGAGAGACTTTTCTTGTATTAATGAGCTAGAGAGATTGGCGAGGAGGGGTGTCTTGGTTAGTGGTTGTTTATATAGAGAATGGCTAGGGCTTCACCTTGTCTCACAATGAAGGGATTTGATTTGGTTTTCAACAAGGAAATGATTAGATTGAGGGGGGACAAATCTTGGCTAGATTAGGAAGTCAACATCTTTAATTTGTTATATTGATTTTGATTAGGCATGACATCCTTTTAATTTAGTATGTGATTTGTTTGGTTAGGAAGGAATCTTGTGTAATTGGTGGGTGAATATCTTAATTAAGGAATTAAAATTTTGATTGATTTTAATGTTTATTTTAATTTGGTATGTGATTTTTAGATTTGTTTTGATTTCACCATGTGTTAAATATGTGTTTTAAGTGGGATTGGGCGTGTGGGCCAAGGTTTGGGCGATTTGGGCTTAATGTGAGGCTAGCAGCAAAACCAGAATTACCGACACCATTCGAACGCTTCCTCGAACGCGGCACGAACGCCCGAAATGTTTTTGGAGTTCGAACGTATACACGAACGCAGCACGAACGAAAACAGTGAACCTTGTTTATTTTGAATTCCCCCTTCCGATGTCCGCTTCCCGTGACCTCCGTGACTTAAAAGGTTGTGTCTCCAAATGAGACTCATCATAGGGACTTATGTGCAAAAATGCAGTGCCTACAGTCGCCCCCACTTTGATGGGACTTGTGTAATGTGTAACAGTGACAGTCCTATCAAAGTTATGCAATGCATTCTCACTTACCTGGCTCGCCAGCTGCCACTTGACTTACCATGTGTTGAGTTGAGTTGATTTGGGTGGTGAGGTGCCGCGACCCCTGGTTCATTCCCGAACCGTGCTGTGATGTGGTCCATTCCCGAACCGTTGCCGTGAGGTGTCCATTCCCGAATTGTTACTGTAAGGTGGTCCATTCCCGAACCGTTACTGTGAGATGTCCATTCCCGAACTGTTACTGTGAGGTGGTCCATTCCCGAACCGTTACTGTGAGATGTCCATTCCCGAACTGTTACTGTGAGGTGGTCCATTCCCGAATCGTTACTGTGAGGTGTCCATTCCCGAACTGTTACTGTAAGGTGGTCCATTCCCGAACCATTACTGTGAGGTGGTTCATTCCCGAACCGTTGCCGTGAGGTGTCCATTCCCGAATTGTTACTGTAAGGTGGTCCATTCCCGAACCGTTACTGTGAGTTGGTCTATTCCCGAACCGTTACTGTGAGATGTCCATTCCCGAACTGTTACTGTGAGGTGGTCCATTCCCGAACCGTTATTGTGAGGTGTCCATTCCCGAACTGTAAGGTGGTCCATTCCCGAACCGTGCTTCCATTCTTGGAGTGCCATTCCCGGCTTGTTCATTCCTGAACTGTGTTTCCATTCTTGGAGTGCCATTCCCGGCTTGTTCATTCCTGAACCGTGTTTCCATTCTTGGAGTGCCATTCCCGGCTTGTTCATTCCTGAACTGTGTTTCCATTCTTGGAGTGTCGTTCCCGGCTAAACTGATACTGCTACTGATATGGGCCGCGCCCCCAGACTGATATTGATATGGGCCTCGCCCCCAACTGATACTGATATGGGCCTCACCCCTGAAACTGATGTGGGCCTCGCCCCAACACTATTGCTGATGTGGGCCTCGCCCCAGATTGATACTGATATGGGCCTCAACCCTGGGATTATTACCCGAATCCGATACTGTGCTTTTCACCATTTCTGATTAGCTTGTTCTTTGCCGCTTTCTCTTTTCTTCTTCAAAACCTACGAATACAAAACAAACACAAAACGAATGCCAAAATGTGTTACATGTATGCATGCATACATGAGTGTGTTTCTCATCCCGTTGGGTTAGGTCTTCTGCTAATTCTCTTAGCGACTGCTCAGTCTTCTTTTCCTCAGGCAAGCTACTTCTTCAATCTGTCTACGTTGATCGGCTCGGTGAACTAATTCCCTTCCAAGTCTGATATTTTCACTGCCTCCATTTCCCAATTTCTGAATGTCTATCTTATCTTTTCTGTTTGCTTATTTCGAAGGTTCCCCGTGTTCATCACTGGATTCCATAGTACCAAGGTTGAATACTTTTCTCAAATATACTCATATTGCAGAAGAGTTTCAGCGAAATGAACATCTTTATTATCGTTGAGGAAAAGAGTTCGAACAAGTAACAAAATCAATGTCTTTTTTTTTTAAAAAAAAATGTATCAAATAGACTAGGAGGAACATCCCCATCATCCGCAGCACTGCCTTCTTCCTCGGCCTATGGTTCTTCACTGTCATCCATGTAAGAAGCTTGGTGGTTGAGGGTTTCTTTTCATGGGTTGGGTATTTTATGGGAATCTATGAGATCTTGAATTCCATGCCTGAGGCGGGTGCAGTTGTCGGTGTCATGGACATGTAGCCGGTGGAAGTGACAATAAAGGTTCACATTTATGTGTGGTGGTGGGGGGTGCGGAAGTGGTTTTCCTTCTAAGGGTTTCAAGAGTCCTTGACCCTGTAACTTTTCAAATACCTTCGACAAAGGTCTACCAAGGTTGGAGAATTGCATGTTTCTGATGACAGTGACTTCGGCCGCAGCGGGCTTGGCTCAGAATGCCCCTCAAAAGTCCTCTTATTCTGGCCATATAACTTTCTGTTTTCAGCCTTCTCTTCCTTAATATCCATGACAGTTTCCCTCAACTGTCGAAAATCAGAAATCATCGAAGTCATCCTCCTCAGCTTACTATAAATAGAGGGCTTGGTGCCATTGATGATCATTTTGATTTGGTCCTTCTCTGAGGGCCGAGTCTGCATTTTCAAAAGCTGGCTTCTCCAGCGATCCACATACTCTTTGAAATTTTCCTCTGGCTTCTGTTTAGTGTTCTCCAAATCTCGGAGTGACAAGTCAATCTCTAAGTCTGTAACATACTGCTTCAGAAAAGCATCAGCTAGTTCCCTCCAATCTTCCTTAACCTTCTTCTCAAGGCTATGATACCTAACCACATGTGCCCCCTCGAGTGTCATCCCAAACATCTTTTGGACTTGGCGCTGTGATAGGCCCACTGAACTCATGACTGAGACATATTGCTGCAGATTGACTCTCGGGTCTCCATTCCCATTAAACTTGGCCATGTCGGGCAATTTAAACTGAGCTGGCAGCTGTTCTCCGAACGTCATTGCCTCATAATCTAACAAATATTCATGTTTACCCCTCATTTTGCGGGTAACTGTTTCAATCTGATCCCGAAGCTTCTGAAATTCTGCCTGAGACCCAATCACTTTGCCTGTTGCATACTCTGCTATGTCATCATCAAAAGTGGGGACATCATCCCCCAACCCATTCAGAGGCTCCTCGCGCCTCACATTCTCAGAATTTCCCCCAGCACGGGGCACAACCATATTTGCCATGGCAGTGGTCATGGCCTGCAACTGTTCGGTGACCTTGGCGAGACCGTTTTCCAACTGATCCATACGGGATACCTCAATATCTGATTCACTCATGTCTGTTCCCAGTATTTTGGTGAGTCTTCCTTTTTCCCTAACCCAACGGGGATCTATGATGGCTTTTAGAACACAATGGTTAACATGATGTATGTATGCATGAGATGCACGTAACATATATAACATACTAAATCAACTAAAATTTTCAAACAAATCGGCCCGTTATCATTTTAGAAGCTTTTGGGCTAACTGTCATAGGAGTGAACTCATCACAGTTTAAATGGCCCAACAAGTTCACGTCTCATGGCAATGAGCCCAACTAAATCCAAATGGTAATGTTCCGAACACAAGCACAAAGTAGCCCATCAACACTTAGAAGCCTTTGGCCCAATAATCATGAAATACGTTCTTGTCCCAGTTTAAATGGCCCAACAAGCCCATATCCCATGACAAATGGTCCAAATGGATCCAAACGACGATGTTCCCAAACACAAGCATAGAAGGAAGATAATGCAAACATAACATAATAATTTCTACATAATGGCCCATCAACATTTCAAAAGCTTTGGGCCTAATAGTCATAAGATACGAACTCGCCCTAGTTTAAATGGCCCAGCAAGTCCGTATTTCTGACAATAGTCCAACCGCATCCAAATGAGGATGGTCCATAAGCACATACTCAAGGAAATAATTGTTACTTTAGCCAACCCGGTCTATGGGTGGATTAGCAAGAGTATAGACAAAGGCTCTCACCGGCGAAGGATGGCCCACAACTAGGTCTCCCCAATCAAGGGTTCGAGCAACCAAGTGAGCACACCCTTTTTTATACACTAAGGTACGTGCCAATGAGCTATGGTGTGTGATGGACTGTCAAATGGATTTCCCATTGTAGATTCCCCAGAGTGAAGGTGGAGCGAGGCTCACTTAAATACACAAGCCTCTTAGGCTCTTATCGCTTGGTGTCAGGAATAAACAACGAGTCCTCCAAATTAGTCCATCACAATAGGCTACGAGTAGGTGGCTATCTAGGTGCCTTCACAGCTTTTCCTTCTAGACAGGTAGTGAGTGAAGGAAGACACCAAACCATTACCTAGCCTCAAAATGCATTTGATTAAACCCCTATTTTATCCACTATAGACATGGTCAATTAAAACATAAATCCAAACATCACAAGACAATATTTCGGGGCCGATTCTCTATCCCCAGTGGAGTCGCCAGACTGTGGGAATACAGAAGCTGGGCGACGCATGCTGTCCCAGGCTCGCGGCCCGGTTGGGAGTACGGAGTAGCCACGGGGACTAAACCGGGGAATAATGGAGTCGCCACCCGGTGTGAACCGGGAAAATGAGATTTAAGGCCGCACTCACCCCTCGCAAGGGAAGACCTCAAACCGTTGGGTTCGGAATGATCCCTTACTTATGTCACTTGTAATGAAATGATTTATGTAATAATTTAATTAAGTCTAAGTAACACTTATTTCCAATAATATCATGCTTCTAAATTCACATGCATACATCAACGAGTTCATCACAACATGTAACATCACATGGCAATCTCATGAACATATTTCAATCATATGATATGGAAAACTAAGAACAACATAATCATGCTTGAGTACTATCTCATTAATACATCGAATGGATAAATGCAGGAATACAAATAATATGATTGGCTACATAATGCAAGGGAGATCAACCAAGAGGCAATTATGCATGAATATGATAAGACAGACTCAGTTCAGTGTATGCGCGTTCGTGTAGCATTCGTAAACGAGTTTGAACGGTAAACAGAAGGTTCACGTTCGTGTAGCATTTGATAACGCGTTCGAACGGGACCAGACCTGATGATACAAAATGCATGAGCGTTCGAGTAGCGTTTGATAACGCGTTCGAACGGTAAATTTAAGGTTCGTGTTCGAGTTGCGTTCGATGACGCGTTTGAACAGGAACTGGCAGATTGCATACATTCATATGGTTTTAGATACCGCATTCAAACAGGATCACAACAACGACATATCTAATCACATGGATATCTAAATCATGCATAAAGATTAACATACTAAGGGCTAAATCATGCTAAATAAATGAATAACGTGCTAACTACATCATGCTAAAATACAAGTTTGGATGAAACGGAATACATGTATCTCTCAAGTGATACGTGGAGTTGTATCCCGAGTACAGACCGCACTACCGTCCATTCGGATTCGGCTACGGAATTTACGTCCGGGTTTCCATCCGATATACCACAAAAGAGAACACACATTCTGTTCATCCGGAATTCACATCATGCCTCAACAAAATGACTCTCATGCAATAAAAAATATATTAGAATAAGTAAAATACAAATGAAAGATAATAAATACAAGGTGCCCTCAGGTCTAACCTTTTATGTCGTCTCTCGGTCGTACGGTGTATGGTCGTCGGAAGGGTGGATGCTCTGCAACTCTTCCGGTTCACTGGTTCACTGCTTTCGTTCGTTATCTTACTGTTTTGGGGTCGTCGTTCTCCGTCTTTTGCTGCTGATTTAACTCCGATTCACTGCCGTTTTGCTGGTGTATCTTAGTTACTGCTTTTTGGGTGTTTTGGCTACTATTTTTGGTGTGATTTTCGGTGGTGTTATGGTGTGGTTTGGGGGTTGTTTTATGTGTGTGTTTAGGTTTGTTGTATGCGTGTTTTTGGGCTGTTTTGTGGGCTGTTTTTCGGTGAGGTAAATGGGCTGTTCGGGATGTGTTTTGGTCAATGCGATGGGGGTTCTTTGGTTTATGATCTTTGTTATTGAGAGTGAGGGAGAGTTGTGTCCATAAGCTTGGGTGTTTCTTGTGTAAATGAACTAGGAAAGGCTTTTCTTGTTTGTGCGTGTATGTTATGTGTATGAGCTAGGGGAGGCTTTTCTTGTATGAATGAGGTAGGAGAGGCTTTTCTTGTATTAATGAGCTAGAGAGATTGGCGGGGATGGGTGTCTTGGTTAGGGGTTGTTTATATAGAGAATGGCTAGGGCTTCACCTTGTCTCACAAGGAAATGATTTGATTTGGTTTTCAACAAGGAAATGATTAGATTGAGGGGGGACAAATATTGGCTAGATTAGGAAGTCAATATCTTTAATTTGTTATAATTGATTTTGATTAGGCATGACATCCTTTTAATTTAGTATGTGATTTGTTTGGTTAGGAAGGAATCTTGTGTAATTGGTGGGTGAATATCTTAATTAAGGAATTAAAATATTTGATTGATTTTAATGTTTATTTTAATTTGGTATGTGATTTTTAGATTTGTTTTGATTTCACCATGTGTTAAATATGTGTTTTAAGTGGGCTTGGGCGTGTGGGCTAAGGTTTGGGCGATTTGGGCTTAATGTGAGGCTAGCAGCAAAACCATAATTACCGACACCGTTTGAACGCTTCCTCGAACGCGGCACGAACGCCCGCAATCTGTTTGGAGTTCGAACGTATACACGAACGCAGCACGAACGAAAACAGTGAACCTTGTTTATTCTGAATTCCCCCTTCCGATGTCCGCTTCCCGTGACCTCCGTGACTTAAAAGGTAGTTTCTCCAAATGAGACTCATCATAGGGACTTATGTGCAAAAATACAGTGCCTACACATGAGTGGCTAATAAACTCTAGAATGGCAACTTGCCAACAAAATGGTAAAAAGTGTGATTAATAAACAATTTAAATCATACTAATTCAATATACATGCTTTCATCTTCAAATCAACAGCCAAACATCAAAACATAACCATGATAAGGTAGAGAAAAAATTAAGCTAATCATATTCAAGCTTATGAACATAGAAACAATTTTCTAGAAGGTAAAAGTATGAAATTCCTTACCAATTTTCCTAAATTAATAAGCTTTTCTTCATTTTTCCTTCTTTTCTCCTCTTGCTCTCTTTGTATTTTGTGTTTTAAGATTGATAGAATGATAAAACAAAAATAAAAAATGGCATTTATATTTTCCTTGACATAACCGATTTTACTACGGAAAATAATAGCCACATTTTCAATTTTTTTGTTTTAATTTATTGGAAATTAATTTAATTTAATTTGTGGTATCAAATAACTTGAATAAGTCAATACTTATCACAAATTAGCCTATTAAATCATGCCAAATTAACCAATTAAATTTGGCCACAATTTCCAATAAAAAAATGCCATTATCTTAATAAGAAAATGGATATTAAATATTTAATTGATTTAATTATTCAATAATTGAACAAATAAATAATTAAATATAAATATCTCAAAAAATATATGTATTATATTTACATTAAATAATCAAAAATACATATATTAATTATAAATGTCAAATATCACAATTCTACATTTAAGAAATGGCCAAAAGATCTCTAAAGCATGTATCTTCGTTTAACTGTTAAATGACTTATAAATAATTTGTATTATTTATAAAAGTTTCCCTAGTGCCCAACGAGTATATCTCATTAGTGAGACTCTCTAGGTTCAGGCATATCCGTCACGAAATCCAATTTCGTGTCCATAATCTACCCACCCGGAAATTATGCGAGCACGAATAAAATCTCTGAACCATACAGGTCGAGGTCACTACATACGTATAATCTTTCTGTTACAGGTATTTGGATTATCACAAAGATATAGATATAAACGTCAAATCTCCTTAGGCATAATCTCGTCGACGATTCTATTAGCAATCTCTTAAATAACACTTAAAACTAAATTCTACAGTGTACCACGGGCCCATGGATTTAACAGATCGCTAATCCCATAATAAATACCTATGTTATGTACACAGAATTGACGGATCCTATCTTGATACGCACATGATATCATGAGTAGGGATGGCAATTTCCGGACCCGGGTCCGGAAGAGATTTCACTTCCCCGGGTCCGGTTCTGGACCCGGGTAAATATTCCCGGTCCGGACCCGGTTACCCGTATTCTTTTTTTTTTTTTTTTAATTTTTTGAAAAATTTTAATTGTATTATTTTATATTCATATTTGTATTTTATTATTTTTATTTCAATTCTTTTAATTTTTTATTAAATTCTATTATTTATATATATATATATATGCCCATATATATTTATATTTTTATAAAATCTAATTTTATTTTTTAATTTTTTAATTTTTTTAATTTTTTTCCGGACCCGGGATCACCCGGGTCTTAATATTAAAGACTCGGGTCCGGATTTTTTTATTCCGGACCCGGGTCGTCCGGGTCCGGGTATTTTTGCCATCTCTAATCATGAGGATCAGTCCACACCCAACAAACAGGCGGGGGTCTGATCTAAAAAGATCGGTGACGTGACTGCCATCAAAGTGTGGAGGATACCTCATATATCCACAGTGGTACCTCAAGTCGAAGGATCACTATGCTCACTCAACCCAAGAAGATTCTTATTGAAGTTGGTGTACCATCTATTAAGAATCTTCGGCGAATCGTTCAGTGTTTATCCGATATAAACACATACATATCTATACGAGTCTCCCGAGACTTGTGGTTCATTGAGAAACCATTATAATCCAACATTCCAATATACGACATGTATCGGTCTCAACAAGTTTACTTACTGACCAAGTAATTGTAAACATTGACCAAGAACAGTTAAAAAAATGATATTGTTATGATACCGCTCAATGTCAGTTGCGGAGCTTTTGCAACTGTATCATAATCAATCACTCTATAGTCATTTACGTCTTTACCATATAATAAAAGAATTTATATTAAATAAATTATCTATTTTATTCATTAATAAAATATTTACAAAAGTATTTATAGGGAAATACATAAGAAATTGGCGCTCAAAGCACCAACCATAACACATGCCATATCCAACAACGTCTGATTTCATCTTTTGGCAACACCAATAGGTTATGATGTTCCTGGAAGGAGTTCACCGGGACATGATGCCAACTTTTCTTAAATAATCTTAAAATTCTTGGCTTAAGTATTTTCTATATCGGTCCAACCTTATTGACTTCATATTTTCATCAAGTTGTTTCTCAACTTTAGCATTGATGTCCTTGAATTTTCCAAAGGCTTCAGATTTGTACCTCATAAAGTACATAATACTCGTATCTTGAGTGATCATCGATAAAGGTGATAAATTATGAAAACCTACCTCTAGCTGTAACAGATATAGACCCATACATATCAAAGTGTATGAGTTTCAAATTCTCTGGTGCACGTTGTCATTTACCCTTAAAGGGTAACTTGGTCATCTTACCAAATAAACAGGATTCACAAGTTCTATAATGTTAATATTTGAAGGGTCTGAGACACTCATCCTTATGTAACATTAATAATCTTGTTTCATTGATATAATATATGTAATTGTGCAACAAGATTGATTCATTTAGATTATTTGAGCTTATGTTATTTTATTTGTATTTCATCCAAATCCCTCATTGATATCCAATATCAAAGTGTGATTACATATTAAAGACTCGAGGTAAAATTTCCAGAAATATTTTTCGGGAACCAGACTAGCCCACTGCTCTAGTGATTCATTCACTGTAGCAGTAGTTGATCACTGGAATTTCAACAAATTATAATTTTATCCCTATTATGATTTTCGTCGAAAATTCCCAAAAGGCTTCCGAAAGACTTCTGAAAAAAATCCAAGAATTTTTCTACATATCATATGCATTGCTACAGTAATTTTGTACTGTATCAATAGCCAAATAAATATAATTTATATTAATTATAATTTTACCCTCATATGGCTTTACGAAAAATTTCTCAAAACACTTTCTGAACGATTCTAAAAATTTTGATAATTTTTCTTATATATGATGACATATTCAATTTCATCCACAACATCTTAAATCATAAATTAATTCACAATTAACACATAATTAATCCAAAATCATTATAACATAAATCCCTAATTACCAATTGAGAGTCAACCATCATAAAGTAACTCAATAACAATTTTAGGTCATAAAGGAATGACTTAAGCAACTCTAAAATGATAATTCGGTGTCAATTTAGTGTATACCATAATTTGACATAATTGTACTAACTAGTCAAATTAAATTATACTCATGTAATAAAGGCTTCATATTAGGGTTTCTAAATATAAATTAACACCAAAGGTTGAAAAAACCTCAATTATATCAAATATAATTAATTATAAATATAAAAGAAATAGTTTCAATCAAAAACAATTAGAAATTACCTTTATTCACCAATTTTGGCTTTGGTCCCTAATACGAAGCCCTTCTTGCATGTGTAAAATTAATTTGACTAATTAATGTAATTAGGTCGAATTATGGTCTTAGGGTAATATGGGAATATCACTCCCGAGACAACTCTCCCTCAATAGTGAATTTGTTTGGTTATGGGGGACCAAAAGCAAATTTAGCAGAAGACAGATAAATACACCAATCAACAAGAAGATTTAACGTGGTTCGGTGGATTTGGATCCGACCTACGTCCACGGACACAAACAGGATGATACTTTTTATTACTCAAACACGCTTCTCAGATCTTTTTGTGTTTACAAGTCAGAGCTTGATGATTCTCAACTTGATGATCTTCCTCTTCCCCCCCCCTCTACACTCACTATATCCTCCTATTTATAATGGTGAAGAAATCATATTCCTACTTGTACAAGAATTTCCTAGTTGAAACAATTTCCTATTCCCATAAGGATTCCTAATCAAAACTACATTTACTTTCTTTATCCTACTAGGACTCTGACTCACCAGTTTTCCCCATGAAAATAGGATAACTTGTCATCTTATCCACAAAAAATAGGATGCCTTATCTTTCTGAGCACGCCTCACCATGTGCTCGGTCTTCATGAGGTCGGTCATAGTGGTCATTTGAACTGAGAATGTTGCTGTCGATCTGATAACGCTCGGTCATCCGATCTTTAAGTGGTCGGGTTACCGATCATAAAGTGCTCGGCCCCTGACTCATGTGGTCGGGTCGGCGTTTAATGATTCCGGTCAAGAAAGGAATTACCTTTTTACCCATGCCGAGCTGTTTAAATACCATAGTGCCTGAAAACACCATCAACATATGTCCCCTAGTTCTCGGTTCCAACGAGTATACAAGTTGGTGCCGGGAACTATATGAAGATGGTGTGCTGACCGCCTTGCTGGTGGTCGCTCCAGAAATCACAGAGAAACTGTTTTCGTCATCAACCATGTCTTATGTTTCTATCTTTATATCCTTGGTTATTGGAGATGCTGACCCTATTCAGAATGATTCTCCACCTCAAAGCGATTTTCTTACTTGGGTCGTTCTATCAGGAGATGAAGTTCCTCTTGTTGTCAAAACTAAAAATGACTCCTCCTCTGTAATATATGTACCGGAGATTTGGGGGTCTTGACCCCTAACTGATCCATTCTCGATTGTGAGGAGAAAACTTTGCCTCTGAGCTAAAGATGATGTGCTCGGTGGCATGTGATCATGTCTCAAGCTGTGAGAGATGCTCGAACCTGGGGGAATGTTACGTCCCCAGTCCGAATGCCTGACTCAGTGGGACGCAACCCGACCCCGAATGAAGAGAGGCACTTGGATCTGGGGGAATGTTACGTCCCCAGTCCGAAGGGCTGACTCGGTGGGACGTACCCCAACCCCGAGCTGAGAAATGCACTTGGACCTGGGGGAAAGTTACGTCCCCAGTCCGAAGGGCTGACTCGGTGGGACGTACCCTGACCTCGAATGAAAAGAGGCACTTAGATTTTGGGGAATGTTACGTCCCCAGTCCGAAGGGCTGACTCGGTGGGACGTACCCCGACCCCGAGCTGAGAAAGGCACTTGGACCTGGGGGAATGTTACGTCCTCAGTCCAAAGAAGTCGACTCGGTGGGACGTAGCCCGACCCCGAGTGGAAACCAAACATCGATCTTGGTGGTGCGAGAGCAGACCCGAGCTGAATTAGCTAAAAGACCTCGGCGGAACTAATCCAGCTCCGAGCCGATTAATTATTGGGACTTGCTCAGAAGGGAAGTGAATCAACCTTTTGAAGCCCTACTGAATCTGACACGGGCGTCTCTGTGCCAGACTAGTGAAAAACAAAAACAAAACTTTGGAGAATGAAATTAAAAGGTGGGGGTGACTTAGCACTTATCCCAAAAAATATTTTGTAAGCAAAAACAACAACATGGATGCCTCAAGATAGCGTCCTGTCCGAGGTCTCCAAAACATAATTCTGAATCTTTCAATTCAGCATCTCGGCGAACCAGGATTTGGATCAGAGAGCGTTTAGAATGGTAAGGGCACATCCTCTATACGCCATGTCACTATGGAGCATGTGTATTATACAAAGGGCTCCTCCTTACAACGCTGGAGCAGACACACGGTACGGGGGCACAATCCCTCCCCGTACTGCGCCTCTCTTGGATCCAAATGATCAATGGATCAAAGAGTGTCTGAGACACTAAGGGCACATTCCTCCTTATGGCTGGTGTCACTGGAGCAAGCAAACATCATGGGGGCATAGTTTCTCCCCGTGTTATGCTTTCTCACGGATCCATTGATCAAGTGGCCTCGGCGGAACGACATCTAGACCCGAGCCGAATAACCTCGACGGAACGAAATCCAGCCCCGAGCCGGTGGCACACAAAGGCCTCAGCGGGACAAACCCAGCCCCGAGCCTAGCATAGATGCAAGTCATGGGGTAGTTACGTTCCAGCTTCGGGAGTTTGATCCTACCACGAAGGGTTCACGCGCTCCCTCATGCACTTGAGGTTTCCCGTCAGGTTTCACCATGCTTCCTATCTCCCATTCTGGTATCACGAGGGCCATCACAAGATGAATCTGGCGACTGTCTCCCCTCTTCTTCTTCCCACGTATCCTCCATTTGTAAATCTTTTCTACTACTACGGATTTTACCCCTTAAGGGCCCCTCCTTCTGGGTTTATCGTCTTCGCTTGTGTCCACAACATTTTTTCCTTCCGCCGTCTCACCTCTTCTCTGACTGGTTCCGATTTCAAATCTCTCGTTGTTCCTCTCTTCCACTCTTTCTAGTCGGTCCATCATGGATTTTAGAAGGGCTTGGTTTTCCTCCCTTTTTTTTCTCATGTTTCATTCTATCTTCTCCATCCATTCTGCTGTTGAACTCTCTGACGACCGGTGATTTCCATCTTCTGCCATCGTCTTACTACGCGAGCTGCTTCTTGTTCAGGTTCCCCACAGACGGCGCCAACTGTTGACAGCTGATTTTTGGTCTTAGGGTAATATGGGAATATCACTCCCGAGACAACCCTCCCTCAATAGTGAATTTGTTTGGTTATGGGGGACCAAAAGCAAATTTAGCATAAGACAGATAAATACACCAATCAACAAGGAGATTTAACGTGGTTCGGTGGATTTGGATCCGACCTACGTCCACGGACACAAACAGGATGATACTTTTTATTACTCAAACACGCTTCTCAGATCTTTTTGTGTTTACAAGTTAGAGCTTGATGATTCTCAACTTGATGATCTTCCTCTTCCCTCCCACTACACTCACTCTACCCTCCTATTTATAATAGTGAAGAAATCATATTCCTACTTGTACAAGAATTTCCTAGTTGAAACAATTTCATTTTCCCATAAGGATTCCTAATCAAAACTACATTTACTTTCTTTATCCTACTAGGACTCTGACTCACCAGTTTTCCCCATGAAAATAGGATAACTTGTCATCTTATCCACAAAAAATAGGATGTCTTATCTTTCTGAGCACGCCTTACCATGTGTTTGGTCTTCATGAGGTCGGTCATAGTGGTCCTTTGAACTGAGAATATTGTTGTCGATCTGATAATGCCCGGTCATCCGATCTTTAAGTGGTCGGGTTACCGATCATAAAGTGATCGGCCCCTGACTCATGTGGTCGGGTCGGCGTTTAATGATTCCGGTCAAGAAATGAATTACCTTTTTACCCCTGCCGAGCTGTTTAAATACCAAAGTTCCTGAAAACACCATCAACATAAAGTTATAATTTCAATCAAATAAATTTAGAAATTACCTTAATTCACCAATTTTGGCTTTGGTTGCTTCCAATTGTTCTTCCACCTTCTCTAATTTTGGTGAATTAATCAAATCCTAATAAATTCCTAATTTTGCTCTCTCTCAAATGAACAATTCGTAACAAAAAAAATCTCAAGTCATTATTTTTATCAAATGGCTGAAAATATAAGCCTATATACGGGAGGGACATTTTGATAATTTTGACATGTTAAATGCATGGCTAAAATGATGCGAAATTTAACCAAAATATGTGGCTATATATTTGGTCAAGTATCAAGTTTATATTATAAGCTTAGAATATTCCATAATAAATAATTACTAGATTAATAACTTTTAATTAATTAATAATTATTTATTGATATGTGTAAAAATATAATTGGATTTAATGTGCACCTAATACATATTATTCGTAATTAGTTTATTTAATGCTTTACAATAATACTTTATTAGTGAGACTCTCTAAGTTCAGGTATATCTATCACGGAATAAATTTCGTATCCATAATTTACCCACTCATATGTGTGTGTAAGAGTGTGTGTGTGTGTGTGTGTGTGTGTGTGTCTATATATATATATATATATATAGTCCATCTGTAGGACACAGGACCTGGGCGACGCCGTTCCTAGGCTCGCGGCCTAGATGGGAAGTACGAAATAACATGGAGTCGCCACCGGGTGTGAACCGGGACAAAGATTTAAGGCCGCACTCACCCCTCGCAAGGGAAGACCTCAAACCGTTGGGTTCGGAATGGTCCCTTACTTATGTCACTTGTAATAAAAAGGATTTATATAATAATTTAACCAGGCTTAAATAACATTTATTTCCAAGAATATCATGCTTCTAAATTCATATGCATACATCAACAAGTTCATCACAACATGCAATGTCACATGGCAATCTCATGAACATATTTCAATCCTATGTTATGGAAAACTAAGAACAACATAATCATGCTTGAGTACTATCTCATGAACCTATTAACCAAATAACATGCTAACAACCTAATCATGCTTGAATACAAATAATACAGTTGGCTATATAACACAAGAAAGATCAACCAAGAGGCAATTATGCATGAATATGATAAGACAGACTCAGTTCAGTGTGTGTGCGTTCGTGTAGCGTTCGTAAACGCGTTCGAACGGAAATGAAACAGAATGCTCACGTTCGAGTAGCGTTCGTAAACGCGTTCGAACGGAAATGAAACAGAATGTTCGCGTTCGAGTAGCGTTCGTAAACGCGTTCGAACGGAAATGAAACAGAATGCTCGCGTTCGTATGGCGTTTGATAACGCGTTCGAACGGAAATGAGACCTGATGCGTGATAAGGCAAAAATGCATGCGCGTTCGAGTTGCGTTCGTAAACGCGTTCGAACGGGAACGGACCTGATGCATGAAATGGGACACCATGCATAAACAACAATAAAGGGGCGCGGCGAAGTACTCTGCCGTAAAGGTGGCCTTTTGGGGGCTCTTGATCTCTCAAAGAGAGGACCTTTAGACCAACATACTAAGCCCATGCGCTTGGTTGAATCATGCATACGAAAACAACATATTGAATTCAAGTAAAGAAAACTAAATAAACAAAAGCAACACAATACAAAATAAAGATGGTGCCGTTTACCCAAGCGGTACGTGGAGTTGTGGCCCGAGTACAGATCATATTACCGTCCATTCGGAATCGGCTATGAAATTTATGTCCGGGTTTCCATCCGATATACCGCGAGAGTTGACACATCTCTCATTCATCCAATACCCACAACATATTACATCTCATAATTCATGCATATTTATCTACTCAAAGACCACAACATGCATTCATAGACGACTCTCATGCGAATAGAATTCAATAAAAAATGAATATAAACTAATGAAAAGGTACCCTCAGGTCTAACCTTTTAAATCACCTCTCGGATGTACGGTACACGATCGTCGGAAGGGTGGATGCTCCGCAACTCTCTCGGTTCACTGGTTCACTGTTCTCGTTCGTTGTCTTTACTGTTTTGCTTGCGGCTCGAACTCCGTTCTGCTCCTATTTCCTCTTTATCTTTTGCTTACTGTTTTTGGGTGTCTTCTCCTGTAATTTTTATGTGTGTTGTGTATGAGTTAGGGGGTAGCTAGCTAGGGGACTAGGGAACCCCTGAGAAGGTTGATGAAGGGTCTTTTTATAGGCAAAGGGTTAGGTTTGACAGGAAAGGGATTTGATTTGGTTTGGTTAAGGGAAGTCAAGAGATTTGATTTGGTTTGGTTAAGGGAAGTCAAAGATTGAGGGGGGACAAATCTTGGCTAGATAGGGAATGTTGATTATTTGATTGGCTTGGATTAGGAATACAATATTTTAAGTTTGGAATAATCTTATTAGATTGGGAATATAATTGGTTGATTGATTTTAATTAGGCATGATTATATTTTGATTTAGTATGTGATTTGTTTATTTTAGGCATGATTTTAGTTTAAGTTGGTAATTGTTTATTTTATGTTTGGTATATGTTTTATTTAATTATTTAATTAATTTAATTATTATCTTATTTAGTTAATGTTTTAATTAATATTTATTTATTTAAATTGGGATGTGTTTTATGGGCTTTGGGGGGCTAATTGGGCTGGATGTGAGGCTAGCAGCAAAACCAGAATTACCGACACCGTTCGAACGCATCATAGAACGTAGCACGAATGCCCGTAATCTGTTTGACGTTCGAACGTATACACGAACGTCACCAACGAAAACAGTGAACCTTGTTTATTCTGAATTTCGCCTTCCGATGTCCGTTTCCCGTGACCTCCGTGACTTAAAAGGTAGTGTCTCCAAAATGAGACTCATCATAGGGACTCATGTGTAAAAATGCAGTGCCTACAGTCGCCCCCACTTTGATGGGACTTGTGTAATGTACAACAGTGACAATCCTATCAAAGTTATGCAATGCATTTCTACTTACCTGGCTCGCCAGCTGCCACTTGACTTACCATGTGTTGAGTTGCTTTGATTTGGTGGTGAGGTGCTGCGACCCTTGGTTCATTCCCGAACCGTGCTTCCATTCTTGGAGTGCCATTCTCGGCCTGTTCCTTCCTGAACTGTATTGAGATGAGGCTTTATTCCTCCCGAGCTTTATTCCCGACTGTTAAGATGAGGCTTTATTCCTCCCGAGCTTTATTCCCGAACTGCTGACTGTGTAGAGATAGGGCTTTATTCTATGATTGTTTGGACTGTGGGCTTTATTCCCGAACTGTATTGAGATGAGGCTATATTCCCATGTACTTTGTTCCCGAACTGTTGCGATGAGGTTTTATTCCTTCCGAGCTTTATTCTCGAACTGTTGAGATGAGGCTTTATTCCTCCCGAGCTTTATTCCCGAACTGTTGAGATGAGGCTCTATTCCTCCCGAGCTTTATTCCCGAACAATACCGACATGAGGCTTTCTTCCCCTTCAGCTTTGTTCTCAAACTATACTGATATAAGGCTTTTATTCCCTTGGGCTTTGTTCCCGAACTATGTTGATATGAGGCTTTATTCCCCTGGGCTTTGTTCCCGAACTGTGTTGATATGAGGCTTTATTCCCCTGGGCTTTGTTCCCGAACTGTGTTAACTGTGGGCTTTGTCCCCGAACTGTATTGAATGTGGGCTTTCTTCCTGAATGATACTGATATGGGCTTCGCCCTCAGACTGATACTGATAGGGGCTTCGCCCTCAGACTGATACCGATAGGGGCCTCGCCCTCAGACTGATACTGATATGGGCCTCGCCCTGGAATCATTACCTGAATCTGATACTGTGCTTTTTACCGTTTCTGATTAGCTTGTTCTTTGCCGCTTTTCTTATTCTTTAAAACCTGTGAACACAAAAAAAACACAAAAGGATGCAAAATGTGTTACGTGTATGCATGCATGAATGTTCCTATCCCGTCGGGTTAGGTCTTCTGCCAATTCTCTTGGTGACTGCTCAGTCTTCCTTTCCTCAGGCAAGCAACCGCCTTTAATCTGTCTACGCTGATCGGCTTGGTGAACTAATTCCCTTCCAAGTCTGATGCTCTCACTGCCCCCCCTTCTTGTTTATTCGAGGATTCCCCGTGTTCTGAGTATCATATTACCAAGATTGAACACACTCATGTTGCAAGTTTGAAAGTAATAGTCTTAGGCAGATAAATGAAATGATCGTCTTTATTAATGTTGAGGAAACGTTCGAACAAAATCAATGTTTTTATTAAAAGTGTAAGATAAACTAGGAGAAACAACAGTGCCTTCTTCTTCAGCCCATGGTTCTTCACCATTGTTATCCCTTATTCCTATGAAGCTGAGTGGTTGAGAGTTTGGAGGACAAGGGTTTCGGGTAGGCCAGAGTTGATCATGTAGTTGGGCAGGGGATTTCTGTGTGCGTTGGGTTGTTCTTTTTCTGGGTCGGGTATTGTATGGGCATCGATGAGGTTTTGGATTTCATGCCTGAGGCGGGCGCAATTGTCGGTGTCATGGCCTTTTTCTTGGTGGAAGTGACAGTATAAGTTTAAGTTCATGTGAGGTGGCACAGGATTTGGAATGGGCCTAGGTTCCAAAGGTTTTAAGAGTCCATGTGCCTTCAGCTTTTCGAATACCTTTGAAAGAGGCTTACCAAGGTTAGAAAATCGTCTGTTCTTAATGGCAGTGACTTCAGCAGTAGCAGGCATAGTCCCTGAATGTCCCCCAATGGGCTTCCTGTTTAGACCATAGAATTTTCTATTCTCGGCCTCTTCTTCCTCAATATCCATGACAGTTTCCCTCAACTGCCGAAAGTCTGCAATCATGGAGGCCATTCTCCTCAGTTTGCCATAAATAGAGGGCTTGGTGCCCTTGATGATCATTTTGATCTGGTCCTTTTCTGAGGGCCGGGTCTGCATCTTCAGAAGCTGGCTCCTCCAGCGGTCCACATACTCTTTGAAGCTCTCCTCCGGCTTCTGCTTAGTGTTCTCCAAATCTCGAAGTGACAAATCAATCTCCAAGTCTGTAACATACTGCTTCAGAAAAGCATCAGCTAGTTCCTTCCAATCTTCCTTAACCTTCTTCGCAAGGCTATGATACCAACCACAGGTGCCCCCTCGAGTGACATCCCAAACATCTTTTGGACTTGGCGCTGAGACAGGCCAACTGAACTCATAACAGACACATACTGACGGAGATGCACCCTCGGATCTCCATTCCCATTGAACTTAGCCAAATCCGGCATCTTAAACTGCGCTGGCAACTGCTCCTCAAACTTCATTGTCTCATAGTCTAGCAAATCTTCATTCTTACCCCTCATCTTGCGGGTAACGGATTCAACCTGATCCCTGAGTTTCTGTATCTCGGCCTGAGACCCAATCACTCTGTCTGTTGCATACTCTGCATTATCATCATCAAAAGCGGGGATATCATCCCCCAACCCATTCGGAGGCTTCTCGCGCCTTACATTCTCTGAATTCTCCCCAGCACGGGGCACAGCCATATTTGTCATGGCAGCAGTCAAGGCTTGCAACTGTTCAGTAATCTTGGCGAAGCCACTTTCCAACTGATCTATCCGGGATACCTCAGTATCTGATTCACTCATGTCTGTTCTCGGTATTTTGGTGAGTCTTCCCTTTTTTCTAACCCAACGGGAATCTATGATGGCTTTCAGAACACAAGGGTTAACATGATGTATGTATGCATGATGTGCATAAGAAGTATATAACATATATTAAATCAAATAAAATTCTCAAACAAATCGGCCTATTATCATTTTAGAAGTTTTTGGGACAACTGTCATAAGAGTGAACCCGTCCCAGTTTAAATGGCCTAACGAGTTCATGTCTTATGGCAAAGAGCCCAACTAAATCCAAATGATAAAATTCCGAACACAATCATAAAATGGCCCATTGTTATTTAGAAACCTTTTGGCCCAATCGTCATAAGATGTGTTCTTGTCCCAGTTTAAATGGCCCAACAAGCCCATATCCCATGATAAGTGGTCCAAATGGATCCAAACAACGATGTTCTCAAACACAAGCAAGATGATGCAAACATGACATAATAATTTTTACAAAGTGGCCCATCAATATTTCAGAAGCTTTTGGCCTAATAGTCATACGGTGCGAACTTGCCCCAGTTTAAATGGCCCAGCAAGCCCGCATTTCTGACAATAGTCCAACTGCATCCAAATGAGGATGGTCCACAAGCACATACTCAAGGAAATAATTGCTACTTTAGCCAACCCGGTCTATAGGTGGGTTAGTAAGAGTATAGACAAAGGCTCTCACCGGCGAAGGATGGCCCACAACTAGGTCTCCCCACTCAAGGGTTCGAGCAACCAAGTGAGCGCACCCTTTTTTATACACTAAGGTACGTGCCAATGAGCTATGGTGTGTGACGGACTGTCAAATGGATTTCCCGTTGTAGATCCCCCAGAGGGAAGGTGGAGCGAGGCTCACTTAAATACCCAAGCCTCTTAGGCTCTTATCGCTTGTTGTCAGGAATAACAACGAGTCCTCCAAATTAGTCCACCACAATAGGCTACAAGTAGATGGCTATCTAGGTGCCTTCACAGCTTTTCCTTCTAGAAAGGTAGTGAATGAAGGAAGACACCAAACCATTACCTAGCCCAAAAATGCCTTCAATTAAACCCTTACTTTATCCACTATAGACACGGTCAATTAAAACACAAATCCAAACATCACAAGTCAATATTTCGGGGCCAATTCTCTTATCCCCAGTGGAGTCGCCAGACTGTGGGACACAGAAAACTGAGCGACGCCGTTCCTAGGCTCACGGCCTAGATGGAAGTACGAAATAACATGGAGTCGCCACCCGGTGTGAACCGGGACAAAGATTGAAGGCCGCACTCACCCCTCGCAAGGGAAGACCTCAAACCGTTGGGTTCGGAATGGTCCCTTACTTATGTCACTTGTAATAAAAGGATTTATATAATTTAACCAGGCTTAAATAACATTTATTTCCAAGAATATCATGCTTCTAAATTCATATGCATACATCAACAAGTTCATCACAACATGCAATGTCACATGGCAATCTCATGAACATATTTCAATCCTATGTTATGGAAAACTAAGAACAACATAATCATGCTTGAGTACTATCTCATGAACCTATTAACCAAATAACATGCTAACAACCTAATCATGCTTGAATACAAATAATACAGTTGGCTATATAACACAAGAAAGATCAACCAAGAGGCAATTATGCATGAATATGATAAGACAGACTCAGTTCAGTGTGTGTGCGTTCGTGTAGCGTCGTAAACGCGTTCGAACGGAAATGAAACAGAATGCTCACGTTCGAGTAGCGTTCGTAAACGCGTTCGAACGGAAATGAAACAGAATGTTCGCGTTCGAGTAGCGTTCGTAAAGCGTTCGAACGGAAATGAAACAGAATGCTCGCGTTCGTATGGCGTTTGATAACGCGTTCGAACGGAAATGAGACCTGATGCGTGATAAGGAAAAAATGCATGCGGTTCGAGTTGCGTTCGTAAACGCGTTCGAACGGGAACGGACCTGATGCATGAAATGGGACACCATGCATAAACAACAAAATAAAGGGGCGCGGCGAAGTACTGCCGTAAAGGTGGCCTTTTGGGGGCTCTTGATCTCTCAAAGAGAGGACCTTTAGACCAACATACTAAGCCCATGCGCTTGGTTGAATCATGCATACGAAAACAACATATTGAATTCAAGTAAAGAAAACTAAATAAACAAAAGCAACACAATACAAAATAAAGATGGTGCCGTTTACCCAAGCGGTACGTGGAGTTGTGGCCCGAGTACAGATCATATTACCGTCCATTCGGAATCGGCTATGAAATTTATGTCCGGGTTTCCATCCGATTATACCGCGAGAGTTGACACATCTCTCATTCATCCAATACCCACAACATATTACATCTCATAATTCATGCATATTTATCTACTCAAAGACCACAACATGCATTCATAGACGACTCTCATGCGAATAGAATTCAATAAAAAATGAATATAAACTAATGAAAAGGTACCCTCAGGTCTAACCTTTTAAATCACCTCTCGGATGTACGGTACACGATCGTCGGAAGGGTGGATGCTCCGCAACTCTCTCGGTTCACTGGTTCACTGTTCTCGTTCGTTGTCTTTACTGTTTTGCTTGCGGCTCGAACTCCGTTCTGCTCCTATTTCCTCTTTATCTTTTGCTTACTGTTTTTGGGTGTCTTCTCCTGTAATTTTTATGTGTGTTGTGTATGAGTTAGGGGGGTAGCTAGCTAGGGGACTAGGGAACCCCTGAGAAGGTTGGTGAAGGGTTCTTTTTATAGGCAAAGGGTTAGGTTTGACAAGGAAAGGGATTTGATTTGGTTTGGTTAAGGGAAGTCAAGAGATTTGATTTGGTTTGGTTAAGGGAAGTCAAAGATTGAGGGGGGACAAATCTTGGCTAGATAGGGAAGGTTGAATATTTGATTGGCTTGGATTAGGAATACAATATTTTAAGTTTGGGAATAATCTTATTAGATTGGGAATATAATTGGTTGATTGATTTTAATTAGGCATGATTATATTTTGATTTAGTATGTGATTTGTTTATTTTAGGCATGATTTTAGTTTAAGTTGGTAATTGTTTATTTTATGTTTGGTATATGTTTTATTTAATATTAATTAATTAATTATTATCTTATTTAGTTAATGTTTTAATTAATATTTATTTATTTAAATTGGGATGTGTTTTATGGGCTTTGGGGGGCTAATTGGGCTGGATGTGAGGCTAGCAGCAAAACCAGAATTACCGACACCGTTCGAACGCATCATAGAACGTAGCACGAACGCCCGTAATCTGTTTGACGTTCGAACGTATACACGAACGTAGCACCAACGAAAACAGTGAACCTTGTTTATTCTGAATTTCGCCTTCCGATGTCCGTTTCCCGTGACCTCCGTGACTTAAAAGGTAGTGTCTCCAAAATGAGACTCATCATAGGGACTCATGTGTAAAAATGCAGTGCCTACACCATCCATCATAAGTTATTTGAATTGTACCAGAGATATAGAAGAGAATGTCAAATTTCCATAGTACACAATTCAAATATGTGTCACGATATATTTGTGATCTCTCAATCAATATTCGAAACTCGTTTCCAAAATGTATTATGGACAAAGATTTAAAGATCAAAAAGTGGATGCATAAATCTCGCGCATGAGACTGACAGATCCTCTCTAGATACATCACATAATATCATGAGTATATGTCCATACCTAATGAACAGTCAGATGACTGGTTTGAAAAGACAAGTGACATGACTATTATCAAAGTATGGAGGATCACTCATACATTCACGTGGCATCTCAAGTTACAGGATCAAATATGTTACTCGACTCGAAAAGATTTCTATTGACTTTGGTGTACATATATTAGGAATACTTCTTGTGAGCCGTTTAGTGCCCATCAATTGAATACCTACATGTCTATACGAGTCTCCAAAGACTCATGGTTCATTAGGATAAACCATCGGATAAAATCTCGATATACTATATGTATTAGTCTCAATAGGTTTTACTAATTGATCATGTGTCAATAAATCTAAATCAAAAACTTTATTTGAAAATATACCACAAGTAGTGATACCTCACAATGTCAGTTAGAAGCCACGTAATTGTATGATTATTGTATATTCTTGGGTATTTATCTAATATATACACACTAAACTTCAGTTAGTTTCGATTTAAACTAAATTATATCGAATAAGTATATAAAAGACAAGAGGTGATACTATCAAGTGAGTAATATTATAGAAAAAATGATTGTTTGTATTTATGAACATGTCATAAATACGATACGGATTGTCGGTCAGAGCACCAACCCCAACACCTCCATGATCTATATAACAAAAGAGTCATTTATATACACACACGCATATCAATGTATTAAAATTAGGCTTCATGCTCAAATCAAAATAATAGACCCACGTAACAAAGACATAACTAGATCATTCAACTTAAAACATAACAAAATACTCTTGATTGTTTACTTAACATGTCCCTATAAGTAGAAGTGGATGAAAGGCAGTAGAAAAATAAAAATAAAAATAAGATTTACAAATCTTTCAAACTTGTAAAATGAATAAATGAATAAGGTTACGCTTAGTGTAATGGATTATATCTTAAAGTCATGGATAAATAAGCAACAAAACAGATCGAATAAGTCTTTCAGAATATAAATGAATACTTAAAACTGTAAGCATATGTGTAAATCATCACAATACTTTCCTGGTAAATATAAATCTTATTTCTCATAAATCTCATTTATGCATAGAACTAAAATAATTATTTATTATTCTATATATACACTCGTGACAACACGACAAAATTAGCAATTTGGGACTTTCCCATATCAAATAACTGGCATCCAGAGAAAAACTGGTAGCATGAGACCTCATCTCACGATAAATAAATCTGGCACATAAATATATACGGAGTGTAACCTAGTATAAAAATCATTTTCTAAAATATATGCTCATTTATCTCAAAATCATGCAAACATTTCCATATACTACAAATACATGATTTCAAATATATTCAATATCTGATCATTTCTTTCATAACAAACTATAAGGTTTTCCAAAACTAAATCTTTTAATGCGTAAACTTAAAATTCATTTAAGAAAATATACGTAACTATATATTTTTGAAAAATATCAATATTACAAGCTTATCTACACATCTGGCTAGCCGTACTCAATAAATACATGTTTATTATGAGTTTGCGAACCTCTATCGTGTCTTCATAATTCATTATGTAACATAGTCACTCTTCTATTTGTAGTCTTTAAAGGACGACTCGGATCGGTGACAAAATTACATAAATCCTATACAAGATTAGTGAAAGACCTCGAGTTTGAGGATTAGCTCATACATCATTACTAAGAGTCTTTCATAAACACATGGGATAAATACATCTCCATATGAAAACTCATTAAAGTCAGCTCATTGTGCTTGTTAATCATTGCAAGCACCAATATGTTACACCAATCATCCAGATTACGCTAATAGCTTATGAGATCAGTTATCCCATAAATGAGTGGTAATAACATCATATTAGTCTATTTGGATTATTGATACCCTTGTTATTGATAATTTCATGATTATGAACATTTATGAGTAATAAAATCTCATACCAAAACTCCAATTGGTTATTATGTAAATTACTCTTTTATATGTCTCCAAAGGGCGTGACTTGATGGTGTAAGGCTCAGGATTTTACCTTGAGCTCCTAGGTTCGAATCTAGTGAGTGCGTTTCTTATAAGAGCCTGGGACAGCCGGAGATTTTACATGCTCCGCTTAAGCCCGGAAATGGTGGTTTGATGACGGAATTTCTAACGATTCCAATATATATGTATATGTGTGTATATACACACTCGTATACACATATATTCATATAATAGAAATTTGTCATTTTATTAATTTTAATATAAGTTCAGAATGGTAACATTTAACTCCTAATCTGATGAATCTACAGCACAATAAATATTGAATAGTAAAAGTGTGTTTTGTCACATTCTACACTTGTTATAAGTGGCCACAATTATGATAATTGAGGGTATTAAATATCTTTGAGTATAAATATGTAATTTTTATTATTAAATATGTAAATGTTATTAATAAATATACAAATTCTATCAATAAATATATAACTAATTTCATATTTTGAAAAATTTTATATGTATTGACGGAATTTACATATTTAATGGTTTAAGTTAGTATGTTTAATGATAAAAATTACATGTTTGAATCAAATATGGGATATTTGTGAGGGGCAGTTACAATTTGGTGTCAAAATATGTGATTATCCAGCTGTGCACGACAATGTCATTATTAGTGCTTCAAATAATGTGCCAAGGGTATTTTGCAACTTCATCAGTCAACAATCAGTCAAAGGATGGCGGCAATGGAGGTGTCTGTAAATATGCTCAAAAACTTCATCCAAGTGAACATGTCAAACTTGAGGGGAGATGAGTAAAAATAACTCTTTCTGCCTGACTCATAATGGATTGCAGTGATGGTCTTGCAAGAGAGTATTCATGTCAATCTGACATAATAATAATGACAATAATTTATAACATAGCAAGAACCAGCTATGAAGATCATAGATATCGATCCAGGGCGGGGGCCGGTTGAATCGATCCGAATAAATAGATAGATACACATGTGAGGTGGGCCACCAGCAATTATTATTTCATCAACTTTCCCTTTTATCTATTTTTCAAACTAAACATATCCATTAAGTGTATTTAATCGAAGAATGTTGTTTTAGATTGCGGTAGGGTAGGTAAATTAGGGGTGGTAATTTGGGTCATGATTCGTTTATTTGTTCTATTCGATTCGTTTTAAAGCGAATACGGGTTTGAAAAAATGGATTCGTTTAATAAATGGGTCAATTCAATTCGATTCGTTTATTAAACGAATCGAATACGAATTTAAGCTCATTAATTCGTTTAGGATTCGTTTTATTATTTTTATTTACTAGTTCTTGTTAATTTTCAATTAAGATTCGAGAAATTATAGTTAATTATAATAGAAAAAATAATATTTTCGATATTTGGTGAGGTATTTTTTATAAACATATTAATTACATATTTCATATGTATATATTTATGAAGAATTAATGTAAATCAAGTGTGGTAAATTATTTTATTAAATAATATCATTGACTAAACAAATAAACGAATATTCGTATTTGATTCGTTTATTAAACGAATCGAATATGAATCCTGATATTAGGATTCGTTTAATAAACGAATCGAATACGAATCCATCACATTTTGATTCGATTCGTTTAGGATTCGATACAAATTCGATTCGTTGATTCGTTTTGCCACTCCTAAGGTAAATGATAAAAGTTATTTATAATGTGAAGTTTATTTATTTAAATTTGAATTTTATAAAACAAAATAAGATCATCAAAGTTTAATAAAATTGATTTTGCAAAAATTTAAAAAATATTAATAAATGATTTTCAAAACCCAACTCCATTATCGACTGTATTTCACTATTTTGCATTGTAATTGCAGGTAAGCCTTAGTTTAGTCTCTTGATTGGGAAGTGGTCAAGTGGAGTCCCGTGAAGCCGTGTTGGCAAATGCAGAAGTGTAAATTTTGATACACATCTGACAAGAATCTTAATTCAACTAACTGTGTTCGTACAACAATTCATCCACGTGGTAAACTGCAAATTTTCACTGCTAGAGGACTGGATTAATCAGAGGTACCAGTTGCCAGTTGCCAGTTGCCAGTTCCCACGAATAAATCCAAATCCTATAATAAGACGATTGTATATTTTCATAAGAGACTCCCACACAAAATTGACAATATTGCATGGAGTATTGCATATTATATATCTTAGTAATTATATCCACTCCACAATGTATACACACAATGAGAATCGATATTTTCTTTCCCCCAAATCAGACTAATGCACAAATTACCCTCATCAATAGCACCACCTCAAATCATGAGATGAAAGAAAGTGGCTGATACAATTAATGAGCAAATTTTCCTCTCTTTGGCACCCGAAAACAAGAAAAAAAGTTGCATCCACATTACCATGTATATATCGACTTCTCTCAACAAAGAAAGCGACTACATACATAAAAGTTCTGACCAAAATACTACTTCCTTTTTCATCTTCTACCAGCTGCAATTTTTGGAGGTAATGACCGTGAGCACTGAGCACTTGGGGGCATTATCCAAAACGAATAACAATGCAAGATATATCATCTTTACTCTTTCTCGCCAACGCTTCAATTGTTAGTCGTTTAGCTGCTGCTTGAGGATCTTTTATGTGTTTCACAAGATCAATTGCCTCTTGATTCTTCATAACCTGCTGACGACGTCAAATCAATCATTGTACTATAATCTTTAAATTCTATGTAATATTATTATTTATCAACTATCTCATTATGGGTTCATGCCGATGCAGCATTCATGGGGCAAAACAAAACCAACACTCCAATTTTATTGGTAATGATGTACATAATATGTCAACAACGGGCTTCAAAACCTCACCCCTAAAACAGGCTTCATGACCTTCATATGACATATTGTCATATACTTACGTGCCTGTAGTAAACAATTACCTTTTTAAACAATTAAAACATGCACCAAACTATGGCAATATTGAACTAAATTATTCCTTCTACATTACAAGGTATAATCTATGAATAGATGATCTTTTTAATAACTGAAAGCCTGCCCCAAGCTGGCTCATGTATTCATATGTCATGGAATCAACATTTTATTCCATTCAAGAATAGTTCTATGCCAGAGATGATGAACAGAAATTTCAAGTGTACTCTTTCAAGTCAATTCTCATAAACCCTCCACATAAATAGATTGATCAAGTTATACTTCCCAATGGTCTAATTCATTAACCAAGTAAAGTAAGGTCGACAGGCTAGCTTATTGCTCTAATCCACAAGGTTTAATCATAGGGCCATATAGATAAATAAAAATGATGCTGGTCATCGAGAATTTCAAGTCAGGTCCATATTTTGAAGAAAAACTCAAAACCTTTAATCCTGCATTCAATGCATTAGCCAAGATACGTGTAATGTAGGATGGAGATCAAGCAAAAGGATGAATGGGGCAAGAGTTGAGAGAGAAGGATGAGTATTGTCCACAAGATATAATAACCACTGACCTTCCACAATCCATCACTTGCCAATATTACAAATTCGATACTTGGGTCTATAGGCACATGTCTTACATCAGGCTCCGAACTTAAATGTGCTTTAAGACTTTGATCCCCGAAAGCACGTGCAACAGCAAGTTGACCATTAACTCTGGGCACATCCCCTGAAACAAGAATCGGCTTTTTAACAATTGTATCCCAAAAAAAAAAAAATTAAAAAAAATCTAAATTACTGTTTAATGTAGGGTCTCTACATCTTCTAAAGTTTTCATATTATTTGTCTACCTAAATGCAAAAGTGAGTTTCTGTCATTCAAAATTATGACCTAAAATGACAATAACTCCAAAAGTTCCAGAGTCATTTTTAAACTTAATCAATTAGTTTTAACAACCTATTGACAGTGACCAAAAATCTTATCACCGAAGTGGAGAATGATAGGCATATGGAATCACTAGATTGAGCACATAGTTACATTATCCCTTCGCTTTATTCCAAAGTAATGGTCTCAGCTGAGCTCTCAAATTCCCTATTAATGTTAGGTTATTAAAATTTAACCTAATTCTAGAAGGAGATGCACATGTCTAATTATATTTGAAGTTTAAAATTGTTGATTTATTTCCTTAGTAACTTCAATTGAAGCATAGATTTGTCAACTAAACTTTGTCTTTCAAGTAAGTTGTAGAATTTTTTTGATAACAACGAAGGAAATATTAAAGAGTAAAAGGAGTGAGGGCCAGCAGTCCACAAAAAGAAAATTAATACAGCAAGAGGAAAAAATGGCACTCATTTAACACCACCTTTCCAGTTTTCAGTAACTTACAATTAAATAAACAAAATGAATATCCTGGAATTGAAAGGGAAAGTAAGCTGTAAACTTAACCTTATAGAATGCATTGAAGATGTGACTTATTGTGTTTATCACGGTCAAACAAGTGCAGACTTTGTTAGCGATATATTTTCAAAGATGAATTTTGATGATGCAACACAAGAAGACTTCGACGCACATTATCGATCATTACAGAAAGATGTCGAAGCAATTGATTGTGAACGGAAAAATGGCTATGAAGAAAAGCGCCAAACGAGAATATCAAGTATAGTCTTATTTTTTAGGACTCTCTATATAAGTGAGTTGATAATTTAAGTACTTTAAGCTCATAGGACCGACCATTTACGTTCATTTAGATGCATTAGACTCATGCGCAAAATGTTTTTAACCTTGAGACTTTGGCACTGAGACCGGCATATTGATCCCCCTCACCTACATATCGATGACCCTGCTCTATCTTGTGCAGATTTGCATGCTCTTTGGAACCAAACTACTCTATACCAGTTAGGCATGGCAAGGAGACCCGGACTCGGTCCGGATCCGGGTAGACCCGGGTCCGGGATTAAAAAATCTAGACTCGGGTCTTAAAAATTAGGACCCAGGATCGCATGGGTCTGGCCCAGATAGACCCGAGTCCGGAAAAAAATAATAACAAATAAATTTAATGAAAAATATAAAATAATATGCATATATAAAAAAAATATAATATAATATAATTAATAAAATATAAAAGAATTGAAATAAAATTAATAAAATTGACAAAATCCAAATATAAATATAAAATAATACAATTAAAAATTAAAAATAATAATAATAATAAATCGGGTATCCGAATCCGGACCGGGTAGACCAGGGTCCGGACCCGTGCCTATTTACCCGGGTCCGGAACCGGACCCGAGCTAACGAAAATGCTTTCGGATCCGGATTTTTCCATTCCTATACCAGTCTCTCATATGGATCAGTGTGGAGTTTGCATAGCTGCTGGAACGGGGACGGATCATACCGATAAGCTTACCGGCATACCGACCTCCATACCAATTAGTAAACCGATATGTGTCCTTTAACCTTCAACAGTAATATAACCGTTACATTTGCTGAACCGGTATACCAGCCCTTGTAGACTGGCATAACGATCTCAGACAGAGAACTGTGACAGTTTTTCACCTTCACTGTGTTTTGAGCCTCAATTTTGTTTTTGCCAATGTTCTTACCCCTTTCTACTTTTTCTCTAAGACACTAAGGCAAAAACATTGAGAGTAACCTAAATCTTCTTTATCAAACAACTCTCATCATAATCTAAACTCAAACACTACACCTTCATTATCATTTAGTGAGCACTCAAAATTGTGATTTTTGTAAAGGTTAGTGAGTGAGCCTAAAGAGAAAACTCATTGTAAAGGTTTAAGAGTTGACATAGGGATAAAACTAGTGCAAAGATTTGGAGTAAACATAGACATTGTTGGTCGAACCACTGTAAATCATCGGTGTCAATTTCTCTAACCCTTACTCTTTTAATTATCGCAAGCTTTATATTATATTTCCATACAATTTGTTAGGTGTATTAATTGTGATTGAGAAAATTATCCTAAGCTAAATTGATAAAGCTACTAACTTAGTAGCGTAAAATCGAAAAGATTTTTAATTCTGTATTATTTTGTCAAATATTCAATTCACCCCCTTCTTGGGTATAGAAATTACTTGTTGAGTGCTTGTAGGTAAATTTCAATTGGTATCAGAGCGAGGTATTCTCAACAAAAACTTAATCGTCTGAGAATAGATCATGGCCTTTACAAGCTACACAACAAAATTTTCCAAGGTGCACTCACCGATAGATCGCCATTTTATGACGGAACAAACTTCAAATTTTGGAAAAAGATGATTCTCGCTTACGACATTGGTGGATATGTAGAGATCGTGGAAGGGCGAAAAACATCAATATTCTAATGTACTTAAATTTTTATATGAAACATTAGATAAAAGCATATTTGATTGGATTCCCAAATTTAATAATGCATATGAATTATCAAAATCATTGGAATTGCTAAATGAGGGAAATAGTCAATTAAATGAATGCAATATTGATTCTAGCTCATCAAATTGTGAAACTTGTAATTTGACATTCATGGCTATAGAAAATCCTAGAGGGGAATAGGAGAAAGAAAACATAGTTGTCTGTAAAAATGAAATTTTTGTTTGTGATGAATTGCTAGATATGTTGAATGAGCAAAAACATTTGAAAAATTATTTTGTGAGTGCATCCAAATCATATACACATTCATCGTATGCATATACATCTAAAGTATTTGAATCAAAAGTTGTATATCATACATGTAACATAAAAGGTCATAAAAGTTATGATTGTCGGACCAAAAAGAAAAATGTGACTATTATTTGGGTTCCGAAATGAACTAGGATTAACCCCCTAGGGACCCAAGAAAGTTTGGATACCAAAATGCGATTGAAAGATTTTGTAAGGGAAGTTTCAGGATTGGTTCTTAATGAGAAATGCAAATGATCTCAAAGACTCAACACAATATGGGGGAAGAGCTCAAAAAGAAGATCAAAATTCTAACTAAAAAACCGATAAGTTTCAAGAATGGTGGATGTGTCACTTGGTGACAACGGTAAAAGGTATAATCAATGCTTACGGAAACATTGGTACCGTTTCTTCCACCTTACTTAAGTATGATAATTTCAATTGGTATGAAATTGAATTTGTTTGTGGAACATACTAGTGATTGGGCATTTGAGCTAAAATTGTATGAAATTTATACATAATTTGTCAAAGTTGATTTTAATTATTTTAAATTGATCATATCATAAATCTCAGTGGGCATCAATTGGCATCACATAGGTCTTATTGCCATTTATGATATGTGTGATCCTTTTAGATTATTAATTGATATCCCTTGTCATTGATCACTATTGGTTAAAAATGAAATGCATAGATATTGGTACAACTTCGATAATTTTGATGATCTATGCATGTATTTAATATTATATGGCAAAATAGGAGAATTGTATGGCACTTATTGTTTGGTATCTCTTTGTGCTTAATTTTTGCTTTATTGTTTGGTATCTCTGTGTGCTTAATTTTTACTTCTCCATCCTTTTTGATAATGTCAAAGGGAGAGAAATCATAGAATGAGATTAAAACTTGTGTTACCCCCACTCTTGTATTACGGGGGAGCAAATTTATACTAATGTGTTTGTCTAAGTTTCTATAGAGCTATATTGAAGACAATTACATGTTGAGAGGGAACTAATATTGAGGGGGAGCCATAATCGTCAACAAATTTAGGACTCTCAAAGCTACAAGTTTTAAAGGTTGTCATCATCAAAAAGGGAAGATTGCTAGCGACATATTCTCAAAGATGGATTTTAATGATGCAACACAAGAAGACTTCGACACACATTAGCGAACATTACAAAAAGAAGTCGAAGCAATTGGTTGTGAAGAGCAAAATGTATATGAAGACTCAACAGCCAAACGAGAATATTAAGTGTTGAGTTGATAATTTAATTACTCTAAGCTCATAAGACTCATGCACATTCATTTAGATGCATTAGGGTCATGTGCAAAATGATTTTAATATTCAAATCCTGAGATTTTGGCATTGAAACCGGCATATTGGTCCCCTTCACGGCGTAACAGTGACTCTACTCTGCCTTGGGCAGATTTGCATGCTCTCTGGAACTGGGCTACTCTATAACGGTCTCTCATATCGATCAGTGTGGAGTTTGCACGGCTGCTGGAACCGGGAAAGATTATACTAGTCTCTATACCGGTGAGTTTACCGGCATACCGGCCTCTATACCGGTCAATAAATCGGTATGTGCGCTTTAACCTTCAACGATAATAATAGTTGTTACATTTGCAAGACCGACATATTGGCCCCTGTAGACCGACTTACCGGTCTCAGACAAAGAGCCGGGGCAGTTTTTCACATTCACTATATATTGAGCCCCAATTTCGTTTTTGCCAATGTTCTTGAACCTTCCTACTTTTTATCTAAGGCAAAAACAATGAGAAAACCTAAATCTTCTTTATCGAACACTCTCATCATAATCTAAGCTCACAAACTACACTTTCATCATCATTTAGTCAGCTTGGGATACTTGGGTTAGAAACGCACAATCTTAATTTTCTTTATCTTTTGTAAGTGCCCAAGTTGTATTATAAACTTCATATTCAAACACTTGAGGTTGTGGAAATCCCTTTGTGAGTGAGTATACTCAAAATGGTGATTTTTGTAAAGGTTTGTGAGTGAGTCTAAAGACAAAACTCATTGAAAAGGTTTAATAACGAACTTAGGGATAAAACTCTTGTGTAAAGATTTAGAGTGAACCTAGAGGAGAAAACTCTTACTTTGAAGTGAGCCACGAAAAACTTTCGTGTAAAGTGTGCGATCACTTTGACATAGTGGAAAACTTTAAGCGCGGCTTGGAGGAGTGGACGTATGTATTTTTGGCTGAACCACTATAAATCATCAGTGTCAATTTCTCTAACTCTTTCAATTCTTGCAAGTTTTATCAGTGTTCTAAAATGCACTAGTCGCTAGTCGGGCGGCGACCTAGCGCCTAGGGCGCCTAGGCGGAACCTAGGCAATTAGTAGGCAAACAGTTAAAACCTAATATTTTGTAACATCATAAATAATCCAAATAATATAAATTCAATCAAAATGTAATAAAGTTCATGTTCATCATTCTTTAACAAAGTTAAATTTAACTAAATCTCTAATTCTTCTTCATCTACTTCAAACTCATTATCCTTAGGTTCTTCATCAACATCAAAATCAAAATCTTTTCATCAAGTTTTCTGTATTCAGCATTTCTAGCACTTTTCCGAAGTTGTAATACGCCCTGAGGAATTCCTACCAGCAGACTTCCCTGTACTCAAAGTGAATTGTCTAAGTGCTCTCCCCTCTTGGCTTTGTCTCATTGTCTATCTCGTAATCATTCGATTCCGTACGAATTAGCTCCTACTCCCCCTTTATGATTAGTCTCGGTTACTGGAATGTGAGGTTGGTCGTAGATCCGCCCTCAAAACAAAGGGAGGTTAGACATCTCCTAAAGAATAAGAATCTTAGTTTGTGTGGCCTTGTGGAAACTAAAGTAAGATCCATCAATAAAGACATGATTAGCAGGAAGGTTTTTTGGGATTGAGAGGTTCTTGATAATTATGACCATGCATTGTTGGGCAGAATTTGGGTTGGTTGGGATCCGTTGATTCTAAAAGTGACCCCTATGTACATGTACAGAAGTGATCAGATTCTCCATGTGTTTTGCAGCTTCATCAATCAGAAAGGGGATTTCTGGGCGTCTCTTTGTTATGGTTCGAATGAAGTTAATCCGAGGAAGGCTTTTTGGGCTGATTTGAAGAGAATGAGCAGTGTAGTGATTGACCAAGCTTTTATGTGAGATTTGAATTCTTCTAGATTCCATGAGGAGGCGGGAGTGGGAGAAGCCATAATACTTACCTCCACCAATGCTTGTTAGATATAGATCTGTTTGACCTCCCTTTTAAGGGCCCGCTCTACACTTGGTCCAACCGCAGAGATAGTGAGCAGATTATTGCCAGGAAGCTTGACAGAGTGTTGGTTAATGACAGTTGGCTTGCTACTTTCCCGAACTCTGAAGCAGACTTCACAGGGCCGGGTATTTCCGATCATACCCCGGGGATAGTTACCATCAGGCAGAAGTTGGTCACAGGGAAGAAGCCTTTCTATTGAATCTCTTTGAGGAAGGCACTACCTCTTCCTAGTAGGTAGTGGTGAGGTAGCTCTTATTAGTTCGAGTCGGTGCCGGTAGCTGTAAACTCTTCTTTCTCGATGGGAATCATAGCCCTATCGTAGCCAAGTCAATGGACTTTCCTTTCTTGCTTGAATCAACTTCCTAAACCTCTTCCTGCTCATTGACTATTGGAAGCACTTTCAAATGGGACAGGTGATGAGGGAAGACCTTCTATCTTAGACAAGAAAATATACCGAGTACAGATAAGGAAAGCAGTCTACTCATGCCCAGGCACAGCAGAATAAAAGGGCTAACTCTACTCTCAAAGTAGTGAAGTTCCCCAAGGGTTCGGTATCATAATAGAGTAGTATGCCGGAACTCTTTCTCTTAAGGTGCGGAGCGAACTGTCGCTGCGATTGCTTTTGTTTCATAAGCAGTTCTTCCTCTAAATAGATGGCGAGAGCGGAAGCCAAAGCTCAAAATGTAATAAAGTTCATGTTCATCATTCTTTAACAAAGTTAAATTTAACTAAATCTCTAATTCTTCTTCATCTACTTCAAACTCATTATCCTTAGGTTCTTCATCAACATCAAAATCAAAATCTTTTTCATCAAGTTTTCTGTATTCAGCATTTCTAACGCTTTTCCGAGGTTGTAACATTTCATCTGCCCCAGATACTTCTCCAACTATCCTCCAAGTAAGCCCCGAACAGGGCTCTACTTCTTCATCATCACCAAATTCACCACCCTCAACAATCCATCCTTATGCATTAGTAGCATTTTTTTGCGAGTAATACATCCAATTTCATATCCTTCTCCCTTTTATGCTTGTTCTGCAACTTGGCATTAAAGGAAACAAAGACTATATTGTTTAATCGATTCACATCTAGTCTATTCTTTTTCCTCGTATGAATTTACATAAATAATTTAATAAATCAATTAATATTAATCATTAAAAAATAAAATAATCAAATATTTAACTAATGTTAAATATTTAACCCCTCAAAAGTGTTGCAATTTCATTCGCACCCGGGCCGGATGAACTAGTGGTTAATGAAAGTAACATTTTTGCCATTTTTAGCAAGTTAAGTGTATGGTATCCATGTGTACGCCACCATGAAACTACAGCAGTGTTTAAAAACATGTTTCAAGGCGGCCGCCTCGGACCGCCTCGCACCGCCTCACGGCGTCGGCGTGTCGAGGCGGCCGCCTTATACGCTAACCACTGAGGCGGCCGCCTCACGCAGACTCGGCGCCAGGCGGTCTGAGGCGGCCTCCTCGCGTTCTTGTGCTAATTTTTTTTTTACCATTGAAACGACGGCGTTTTGGGGGTGCCAAAACGTCGTCGTTTAGACTTCTTTATAAAAAAAAAAAATCATTCAATCTTCGTCTAGGGTTTCTTCTCAGCATCGACGCATCAGAAACTTCGTCTAGGGTTTCTCGTCTCAGCATCGACGCATTAGCTTCTCGGCGTGTCTTCTTCAGCTTCTCGGCGTTTCGTCTTTAGCTTCTCGGCGTTTCGTCTTCAGCTTCTCGGCGTGTCTTCTTCAACTTCTCAGCGTTTCGTCTTCAGCTTCTCGGCGTGTCTTCTTCAGCTTCTCGGCGTTTCGTCTTCAGCTTCTCGGTGTGTCGTCTTCGCGTCTCAGGCTCTCAGCTTCGTCCATTGCGGGTATATAATGATTTTTACTTGAAAATTGAATGAATTTGTGTAATGAAAATTGAAATAATGTTAAATGAATTTGTGTAATGAAAATTGAAAGCATGAATTTGTGTAATACACTAATGATAGTTTATTTAAGGATTAGTTATCAATAATTTTTTTGAACATACTATGAATTATGAAGAAAGTAATGTATTTTGGATTACTTATCAATTATTTTTTGACCATACTATGAATTATGAAGAAATGAATGTATTTTGAATTATTTTTCCGATTTCCGGATTGAGGCGCCCGCCTCACCGCCTCGAGGAGGTCCGCCTTACGCCTCAATGACCGGCCGCCTCGAGGCGCCGCCCCGTATTTTTAAACATTGAACTACAGATTAACATAAATAGTTTAAATGAAATATAATAAATCTTATATAATATGCAAAATAATTCAAATGAATTATTTGTTTTTACCTATATTAAAAACATCAATAGATACCCGACATGCTTTTGCAGCCTCTACATCGGAACTTTCATTGGAAGAAAGGAAAGTGGTAGCTATTGTCCAATTAACACACAAATTCATTATACTTCTCTTTTTCCTATCACTCCAAGCATATGTCATGATCGAGCACCCGTTCTCCTTCCAGTCCCTATTATGTTGTTGTAGAAAACTTTAACGCTTTCAACTTCCTCTTTCAATAATGGCTTTGTCGATTCATATTAGCTAGGACCTATGAAACCCAATCCAAATTGACCAACTGCCTCCATCATCGCTATCCAAGCATCATTGTCAATAGCATTGAAAGGAACACCGGATTCATAAACCCACTTGGCAACAAATCGCTTCACAATATGTGTCTTCTCTTTAAAAAGTGCATCATTAATATTTTGTTACCGCATTATTTTACCATCACTCACTGAAGAATCAGGGGGTTACCACTTTCCATCTATCCAAATGGTCACGATGCCGAGGGAGTCTTGAATCTAACCCTTCTTCTATTTCACGAATTTCATCTTCTTCATCGCCCACAATATTAACTCATTGCCTTATCTCACTCACATGTTTCTCTATTCTTCCTTTTTATTCCTTGCCTCTAAAATGGCCTGTCTATACTTCTTCTGATTCTCTTTACTGGAGTTTGGACATTTTGCAACGTTCCCCTATATATGCCCAATATGTTATTTCATTCTGTAAACTCATCTGGAAAAAGTTTTTGAACATAACTTGCATTTAACTTTATCCAAGTTATTCGGATTCACTAAAGCCTCATACTCCCATCCATCATCATTCGAGTTCCGTTTAAGAACGGGACTACACTCCGAATTAGAGGTCGCGAAAGAAGAAGTCATGTCCTATTAAGAATGAATCAATTAATTTGATTAGTAATTAATTACTACTGTCTATTATAGTTATTAATTAATATGCCCAATTAACAATTAATTATCACCATAAACCCTAAAATTTATTTACTTTGTCTTTAATCAAATTTATAATTTATTAACAACTTTAAGTTATTAAGTAACTACTAATATGTCATTGATTTTTAACTATTATTAATAAAAAACAATTAAAACAAAAACTAAAGATTTAAGTTGAAGATAGGAAAAAAATACTTAAGAATCGTCGCAGATAGAGGGCAGAGAATAGAGATGAAGAACTATTATATGAACCAATTTGTTTTCTGTTGAAAAAAGGAAAAAAAAAATAAAAAAGACGACTTACCGTAGGTCTACGCAGAGGAGATACGATGAAGGAGAAAGAAGAAAACGTATAAATTTTTTTTCTTTTTTTTTTATATAACCCCCACCAAAACGTCACGTTTTGGGGGGTTTAATAATACCCCCAAAACATCGTCGTTTTGGGGGTATTATTAAACCCCAAAACGGCGATGTTTTGGGGGGTTACAAAAACCCTCCCAAACGTCGTCGTTTCAGAGCAAAAAAATAAAGCGCCGAAACGCGATCGATTGGCGGCAAAATAGGCGCCTAGGCACCGATTTCACGCCGACCAGTCAGTCGCACGATTACCATCACCGATTAGGTGGTAATCACCGCGGTTGGCGGCCGGCTAACGAAAACGCCTAGGCGGCGCGTTTTCAAACACTGAGCTTTATATTATATTTCCATATTATTTAGTAAAGATTGTCATTGAGATATAAATTGTTAGGTGTCTTAATTGTGATTGAGAAAATTGACCTAAGCTAAATAGGTAAAGGTACTAACTTAGTAGTGTAAAATCAAAAAGATTTTTAATTCCGCATTATTTTGTCACATACCCAAATCACCTCATTCTTGGGTATAGAGATTGCTTGTTGAGTGCTTGTAGGTAAATTTCAGACTTGATTGCTTATTGAAATAAAAAGACTATCTTAGGGGGCATTTCCATTCAATCCAAAAAGAAGTTTTCAAAATTAGAATACATTTGAAGTTTTGAGATAAAATTTGGATAAAAACTCAGAAATTGTGGTTATTGAAGTTATTCTTACATAAACATCATATGCTCTTTGGATCATACTTGGATAAACTTGCAAATTTATACTCAATGGAAACAGGCTTTTGCTTTTTGTACTTTTATGAGGATCAAATTAATCCGAGGCTCATCATTATTTTCATTATTTACCTCGAAATACCCTTGGTTCGAAAAAATTTCATAAATTGGATCTGGCCTGAAAATTATCCATAGGGAAATTTCAACCCAAGTACCCAACAGATACCACATTTTTGAAGCAAGCATCATGTACTAAGATCCTCATGCAGAAGAGAGATAAGGAGCAAAAGTAAAGTCATATCGTAAGAAAGTAGACACGTACCAGGAAGAGTAGTCACAAAGCCACCCTGCTTCTCAATCCTTCTTCGTTCAGCATGAGGCTCATGGTCCACTGTTATTTGATTGGCAGAGCCCCTCTCACACACAACAGCTCTTGAGTCACCAATATTTGCCACCCATAGATCCTTGCCATCAATAACAATTCCAGTAACTGCAGTTGATCCACCAGGACCTAATTGCATAGAGTTTTCCAATATAAACTTATCTGTGGAGCGGTATGCATTCATTATTGCTGTCTGAGGGTCTTTCCAGAAATTTGGCTGTATAAAATAAGTAAAAAAGTTGATGATTAAGGGGTATTCGAGGAAATAAGTAGAGCAACAAAAAATTGAAAAAGGTAGAAAAGATAGAAAGAAAGATGTCTGCTGCATAGCCATATAGATTTTGATGGGTGGTAATCCACCTAGCTGACCACTAACCTAAAGAGTGGCAATATTTGCACAGACAAAGGCAAACGCCACATGTACTGGATTGCATTTTGATTGAATGCCTAGTTTAAACTTGAATGAAAAACAGTTATTCTATCTGTGCAATTCAGAAATTAATAGTTTACAAGCATGAGAATTCGAAGAAAACTGATTGTAACAGGAAAACATAAACAGAGAACAGAAGATAAAATAGAAAGAACGTATACAAGACTCCTACTCACCAGAGCACACCAGTACGAACTGCATACCACAACTCTAACGAGATGGGAAGAAGTAGACAAACATAGACATATAAACATACCTCTTCAAGTATATTGTTAAAAAGGTTATCTTTCAAATAAGTAGGTACACGATCCCCAAGATGACCGTCGAAGATAGCAAATAGACCGAGCACATGATTCTTCTTTTTTCTGTATTCGGCAACAAGGTAGTCTTCCATATCATGACCAGATCGGCCTTCTACTAAGTGATATCCATGAGATACTTTGTTACTTGAAGACTTACTTCTTCCTTTTCCAGTGTCTGATGACGATGAAATAAAACAAGTAGAATTCTGCCATAAAGTTGAATACTATCAAACAATTAAAATTATCAAATGACTCTTAATTTAATTACCATGGAATTGCTAAATCCACAAGAACAAAGCAGTTCTCAATCCAACTTAAAGAAATAACACTTGAATTCATAGATGTAGACTCCGGAAGCCCCAATAGACTAAACTACTAGATCAAAAATAGGATGTTGAGATTCAGAGCAAACAAAACAAAAAACATGCTCTGATTGTACAACAAAGCGAATCTTGTATTTCTTTATTACTCTAAATTCATAATAGATGCATATGGTTGTTTCAATTAAAGTGTGCGAAAAAAGATTGGGAAGAAAAATAAATCAATAAAAACAATCTAAAAGAATAAAGACAAACATGATACAAAATCATGAAGATTAAATAAAGTAAAAATTAGTACCTTGATCTTGGAAAAGCAGCCTGTACTTTTCTGGGAGCGAGAAACACTAGCAGCCGAGTGCTTACTCATCTCTGAAAACACTCATACGAATATATGCTTCCAGTTCTTTTCTTATTTTATCGAATATCCAATCCAGCAGCAATAATCAATATATGAATTCGATAAAATTGTTGGATCAGCAAGCAAGAATCCTTTTCTCTATCTCTGTTTCACAAAGTGTGAAGGCGCCTTTCTTTGTATCGTTGACTTATCGGCTAGTTGTTGTTGTTGTTGTTTGTAATTACAGTGGGGTTGCTGATGACGAAATAAGATGATAAGGGATTGGGTACGCGCATTTGAATTTTCTAATATCCCAGAACCACATAATGCTTTTGCTTGTGCATTTTTTTTCGTTGAATCAATCTAGTTGAAAACTCGCAACTTTGAATATTTTATTTTATTTTATTTTATAATACTGATCGTAATATTTCTATTTCCGCGTGTGGTGGGGCCCACTGGCCTTGCTTATCATTTCCTTGAACCTTCCGACGATGGTGACTGGAAGTGGATGACGATATAAAGTCGTCCAGTGGACGGACATGTCAATCCATTCATCGACCTCCAAAGCTTTACATTTCATTTTTATTTTACCTCCAAAAAAAAAAAATAAATAGAAAATCTATAAATTCGAAACAGAAACTAAATTTGACCGAACTATACGTCGTTGACTCAATCTTTCTTGACGACCAAAAGAGAGTAAGAAAATTAATGACAAATAAATTTGAACACATTATGAGACTCACACTGAGAGAAAGGAAGCAACTTTAGTGAACTATTATGAGCATTTCATTTCGCGCTGCTCATTCAATTCCCATTAGATTTAGAACTGAGGGCTGAGTAAGATGGCACTTTTGCCGCTGCAACTAACGCGGGTGCTTGTAGTCGGGGTGGCTACTGGCTATAATGGGCTATAGCCTCTGATTTATTTATTATTTTATTTTTTCACGAGTAGGGTCAGATTTTTTTGAATTTTGTGAGATTCAATCGGGTAGTGAACCCGAACATAAAATTTAAGAGGTGAAATTAAAAGGATCGTGTCATCGGATCGGTCAAAAAATTAATGAATTAATTATTTTGAAATATATATATTAATTATTTTATGTATCAGGAATTATCATATATATATAAAAAAAATATTAATAAAAACTTTAAAAAATTAATAAATTTTTTAAAAAATAATAAAAATATTATAGTTTCGAGTCGAGTCGGGTTTTAATATCAAACCAGTGACTCAACCCTCAAATTTCAAGTCAGGTCGAACTAAGCTGAAAAAAATTAATTTCTTTTGAAACACGTTTACTCACCCTTAATTGTATATATATTTTAATTAATGAATTAACTTATTGTTGATATTGATGTTGTATGTGGGAGCTTTTATTAATTAAAAAAAAATCTAAACATTTAAATTATAACCTTTAAAATAAGATTTAACGTCTATATGTTTCGAAAAAATTAGTCAAAAAATACTACAACATTTGTAAGAGAATAATAATTTTAAACTAAACTTTTTTCAAACACTCATATCTCGTTCATCTGAAATCCAAATCATAATATATAAATATACACATATACTTAACATATATATCTACAACTTTCATCAATAAATCGTTGTTAAATTCGAACTTACGTAAATCGGAATTAACCTAAAGTTGTTATGTCACACATACTTCACATTAATCTTTATTATAGTCACATTAGTGGCTGAAAGCTGTGTTATGTGTACCTCAGTCACGTTGTTTACCTTCGGTCATACTATTTATTGCAGTCACATCACCGACTCTAAATCACACTAAGCTTAGTCACAATAATATTTTACTAAAGTTACACAAAGCTCAATTATATTCGTTTTTAACCTAGAATTACATTGTGACTTCTAGTTAGGTGATTGACAACTTAATTATGGGCGTGCTTCAGTCACGTTTGTGATCTTAATCGCATTGTCGACCCTTAATCATATATGTGATATTAGTCATACTCCTGACATTCAATTATATTTGTGACCTTGATCATATTAGTTATCTCAGTTATAATCATATTAGTTATCTCAGTCATAATGCCGACTTTTGGTCACATTGAGCACAAAATAATTTAATCATAGGCGTGTCTCTTCACATTTGTGACCTCAATCATATTTGTGATCTTAGTCATATTTTCAACTATTCGTCACATTCGTGATCTTAATCAATTTAGTTAGCTCAGTGACATTGCCGACTTTCTGTCACATTAAACACATTGACAATTTAACCTCAATCACATTTCCGATCCTTAGTCATATTAAACACAATCACAATTATGAGCTCAGTTATATTATCGACCTTCATTCATACTTTTAACATCAGTCATATAGCCGACCATTAGTTTACCAACCCTTAAACATATTAAGCACAATCACATTGTGACCTCAGTTACATTGTGATTATATTTGTTTAGACACATTTGCAAAGTGATTATAAGTGGTAGCATCCCCACATAAAATACTAAAGAGAATTGAGATATATATCCTAGAGCATCTTGTAATATGTAAATGGAATTTATTTTAACAAATGAATAATGAATTATGCAATTTTCATTTGTTAGAGTGTTGATTTTAAATTCGTATATTTTAAATTATCATATATTTCCTTGGTTACTAATGTACTATCAGACTTAGTATATGACTGTTATATACAAGAAGATTTAAGTCGAAAATTGGTAAACCAAAATAGTCCGTAGAGAGCAAACAAAAATAGACATTTCATTTGTGGTTTATCTACAACTGCGGTCCATTTCATAATAATATAACGATCTTGAATCTTAAACCCTAAATTTCAGGTTCCGAAAATAACTTGATGCTTGACTACTCTGATGTGGATCTGCCCATGTCTTCTCAAACATACTGCTGCCTTAATACTGAGGCAATTTTGTTTGGTTTTGTTTTTGTTCCTTGGGCTTCGTGGCTTGCAAAGGTAAAAGGCCTAATGGTTTACTAAGGATAAAGCATATTTCAACAGTTTAGGGTTTGAGGTTTGGGGTTAGGGGTTTTGAGGTTGGGAGTTTTGGATTTCGGGTTTAGGGTTTAGAGTTTAGCTTTTCAAAAAAAAAATAATAGGGTTTAGGGTTTAGAGTTTAGGGAGAAATTCCTGGATTTGATCCAATTTTGGGTTTACTCAGTGGAAAAGTTTTGTTTGTCACATGAGGGTCAATTGATACTGGTATTGGGCCAAGATTTGGCCACGTGTTTGTTAGTTGGCGTGTGGGCCTGATCTTTTAAGTTTTGGGCCTGTTTGCTTGGGCATGAATAAAAGCCTAATTTGAGTGGCCTTTTGTGACCAGTCACGTGCTCGGGGAAGTGTTTTTCTCTGATTGCAATTGTACTGGAGCCGCTTAGTGGGCTGGAAGTTGGGCCTGCTTGTTTGGGCCTATTGAGCCTGGTTTCGGCATTTGGGCTTACTGCTCCGATTCAGTTTTTTTGCTGATTTTCGGTGTAATGCAGGGCAATTCTCTCGATGAGGGCAGTGTCTATTTGCTTCATTAATAGGCGATGCGGGACTTTATTTGTCATGGTGACTGCTGGCGTTTATCGCGGACGCCCCTTCATTATGATCTGGACTTTGTTTGCTCACTATTGGACCGTTTGGGCCGGTCAGTATGATGAATAGCAGATTGGGTGATTTTAATGTGGCCCTTCCGTTGGTAACTTGGACCGGTTAGTGGGTGGGCTCTTTGGACTAAGTTCACAGGTTGAGCCTTTGCTCGTTGTTTGGTATGCTGGCCTATCTCACGAGTTTTTAAACTCTCGGGTGTTGGAGCAAGACATGGCCATCATGGGCTTGCAGCCGTATTAGTATGGCCCTGTTTTGGGCCTGTTCTCGTAAGCTGTTTTGTTGTCTGGGCCTGATTGCTCATATTTCTGGATTGCTGAAGGACTTTAACCACCGGGAAGGCAAATCTCAACCCCCCCCGCAGTGAGATTTGCTGAAAACGATTTTGAAAGTCTGTGTAGGGGACCATGAAGAACTCAGGGGCGTTTGCTGATTTTTGAATGTTTTCCTAAATTGCTTATCCCTCCAATCGATGTGGGACTAGACCCGGCCACGGTTCCGGTTCGGAACCGGAACCGAACCGGTTCTCCCTGCCAAAAAAAAAAAGAATTAAAAAAATATATTTTTATTATATAAAAAAATACTAATGTACCCCTAATAACGGTAATAAAAACGGTTATATTTATGGGCATTTTTAGTATCAAAAAAATTCTAAAGAGATCTTGGCAGCACCTATTTCCACCGTTGCGGTTGAGCAAGCCTTCAGTTTGGGAGGTAATATATTGGAAGCTAGGCGATCTTCATTACATCCAAGCACTCTAGAAGCAACAGCTTGCGTGGATGATTGGACTCGAGCTGATCTGAGACAACAAGAAGATGCCCCCGATGATTTTGAAGATTTGTTCGATAATGCTTCCTGCAACAAGTGCAAGCGGAAGCTGCGGAACCGGAGCCGAAGGATCAACTGATAATGATGATTGATAATTGTAAAATTATAATTTACAAAGGGGATATGTCTTAAACTTGTAATGGTACTACGTGAGCTTTAGGGTTTAGGGTTTAGGGTTTAGGGTTTAGGGTTTAGGGTTTAGGGTTTAGGGTTTAGGGTTTAGGGTTTAGGGTTTAGGGTTTAGGGTTTAGGGTTTAGGGTTTAGGGAGGGGAGTTCATTTGGTCAAATTTTTCCTCTCTCTACAATTTCTCTCTCTTCAAAATTCTCTCAACTACAATTTAGGAATTTCTTTCAATTCATGCCATTGTTGTGTGATCCTCGGATTGCCGAGTCAACAAAGTGTGTGATTTGCGATTAATTCTTTTTTTGAAGTCTTTTTATCCCATTTCTTCCTGGATTTCGTACTGTAGATCTTGGGGAATTTGAGTTGAAGATTGACGAAGGAGAGAGGAAGGTTGACGAGCTCCCCTCGGGCGATTGCTTATATTCATCATGTTCCTTGACGGAATCTTGGTGGATTTGTGTGATCATTGTTTCGGCTTTGTACAGGCCGAATCTCTTTGTTTTTGAAGATCAGAGTCTGATTTTGGGCTGCGTTGACCTTAGTTGACCTTCATCAAATTCAAGCTGTTCTTGGAAAATATTTGATTTGATCTTTCGTTGGGGTGAAATATTGGAAATCTGCTGTTTGTCACGTGAGGCATCCTGTCACGTGCATGAACCTGGTCGCATTTTGGTTCTGATTCAGTGCTGCTTTGCTTCTTGCTATCCAGTTTTTCCAGATTTGGTTGAATGGTTGTTGAGCAAACTGATCTTTGCGAATAAATGATGTCCTCTGGATTACATCGTGGCCAGATTTGGTTTTGATTTCTGGATCTGGACGATTTTTTTAGGAATCAATTTCAGGATTTGGGAATTTGATCTGATGTGTATTCACAATCTTCATCAGGTTCTTTGGAATTCTTGGGTTTGATCTTATTCTGAGTTAACTCAGTGAAAATTTCTGTTTGTGAGGTCTGCTGATTTTGGGCTGAGCTTTGGTCTTCATTGGTTGGAACTTGGGCCGAAAGTGGGCCTGTTCTTAGCCCTTCACAGGTTTGTCACGTGGTTTTTTTAATATTCACGTGAAAGGCGGTTTGATTAATCTCTAATTGCATTTGGTGAGCTGTTTGCCTTGATGGGTTGTCTTTGTTGGGCTTAAACGAATGTGGTGGTTTTGTGTGTGTTATGGGCCTGTGGGCCTGCTCATCGCATGATTGGATAGCTGAGCCCGGTGAGGTGAATTAGCGTGGAACTTTATTTTGGAGGGACACTGCTTGCTGCACTTAGGCAAGATTGGGCCGGTTTTTCAAGTTGGGCTGGATTTGGGCCTAAGCTGCTGGCTGACTCTCGTAATTTTCTTGGAAACACAGACAAATCTTGGCATCTATGCAGGCAGATCGCTCCCTCCCGTTAGGCAAATCTGAGCGTTACTCGACCCCTGCTGGCGTTGTGGTTTAGATGCTGTAATGCCTTTATCTGTAGCTTCGCACATGGCTGCATATGGAGTTCATCGCGTCATCAGCACAACTCGGTAAGGTTTTGATGTTTGGTTCTGGATGATATCGGTTCCAGGGGTTTGTTCATAATTACTTCATTTCATGAAAGCAAATTAGGATATCACCCCCCTTGTTAAGCGATTTTGAATCTGAGTTCATTCACCATCACGGCTCAGTGCGGTAAGGAGGGGTCTGATGCTTTAGTTGCTGCCTGGTAGTGATGATTGGTAGCTGTAGCACCTCTTTCCGAAGCTTTCCTTTGAACAGTAGCACTATGCTTTACTTGAGCTTAGTGAAGAAATCTTTGGAGTTGTTTAGTAGGAGAGGCAGATCGCGTCATCAGCACTTCCGGATTAGTGTCTTGAGCATCGTAAAGCCTAGTACTTCTGCCAAAGCCAGCCTCACTTGGGCGCTGTAGCAGCCCTTTATTAGCTAAGCCGTGAGCAGTAGCGTACGAGTTACGAAGAAACATGGCTGGTCTATGTTGGGTAAAATCACGTTTCATTTGGTATGCTTGGTGTTGATTTGACTGGGTTGGGTGATTGAATTCAAATAGGTTATGACTTCTCGGAGGTCATTTTGCGTACTAGCCAGCCCTTCATCATTGTCTAATGCCTTGGCGATGTAGCATCCCTGAAAAGTATCCTGGCTGTGAACAGTAACATATTCATATGGAAGGGGCCACCATGTGGTGTGGAGAAACATAGCAGGGTTATATTTAGGGAAAAATCTTGTTCATGTGTATTGATTTGATGATTCAGCATGGCTATAGGCGTGTTTGCTCATCCGGAGGTTGTGCCTTATTCTTTGAACCCCTAGCATGGTGGGTAGTGAGATTCTGTGATTTGGACTTCCCCATGGCAATTCTCTTGGCCTCATTCTACTCTACTGTTGCCAGACTCGTTGAGGGAAGTGATGTCTTGATGCCGAGATCAGTAGTAGTGGATTCTTATGGGAGAACGATGTAGCAATCCATTCCTAAATGTGCTTGAGGACAGTAGCACACTTTGGGGTAGTTGGGCCTCAAAGTGTGAAGAAACCTTGGAACTATAATAGGATGGGTAAAATCACGACTTTCTCATTGGACTGTTTCTACGACCATCGACATTCTTGGTTAGGGCCGATTTCAGGAGAGGTGGCGATGTAGCAACTTCACACTGACTAATACTACGAGCAGTAGCGTATATATCTGGTAGGGGAACCAGGATGTACGAAGAAATTGTAGGTTTGTCTAGTGGGGTAAAATCTCGTCATATTCATGAGATTCGCTCTCTTCGAGTGTGCTAAGGTACCGAGATGACACAGACTCTACTAGTTTGGATAGCAGGGGCAAAAATTTGGCTAGGCACTGCTATGTGGATCTATCGCATTCTCATATAGGTGGGAGGCTTTCAGTTTGGAATGTTTTGCAATAATAGTGTGTATTTGGGCCTGATATGGGCTGTTTGGATCATGGGCCTGCTGGACTTTAGGAGGTTCCCGTGATTTGGGCTGTGAAGCTTAGCGTAGGGCTGATTTTGGGAAGTTTGCAATTTTCGTTGCTTACTTTCGCAATTTCTCCTTTTGCCATGTATTTTGGTGTGCGGGCTGAAGCTCCTTGCGCGTGCGATGGGCTTCTGAAGAGCCTGCCAAAATGCGTGTTAGGGGATTTCGCCTCCTGTTTTGTGCCACAAACGTGTGGGCTGAATTAATGTTGTTGGGCTTTTCGTGGCCTATGTGAAGGTAAATCTATTTGCATGTGGGTTGCTATTATGGTGGAACAGATGCATGTGGGCTGCTATGAATTTTTGACTGAGCTGGGTTTGGAAGAACGAATTAGGCTCGGTTTTGGGTTTTTGGCGCTGCTTTGGATTGTTTCAAATTGGGTGATGTGTGCGCTAGAATTAGAACATTGGTGCCTTGTATTTTGCATTTTCATCGTTGCTTTTTGCTTTCTTGGGCCATGTATTTGGCTGTGTTTTGAATTCTTGGCTTCTTGTAGCTTTCGCGCTTTCGCGCTTTCCTGGGGGATGCCCCTTGTACAATTGTACGAAAAACAACTTTTGGAATATACTTGTAACCTTTTCCAAAAAAAAAAAAAAAAAAAAAAAAAGTTTAGGGTTTAGGGTTTAGGGTTTAGGGTTTAGGGTTTAGGGTTAGGGGTTAGGGTTTAGGGTTTAGGGGTTAGGGGTTAGGGGTTAGGTTTAGGGTTTAGGGTTTAGGGGTTAGGGGTTAGGGTTTAGGGTTAGGGTTTAGGGTTTAGGGTTTAGGGTTTAGGGTTTAGGGTTTAGGGTTTAGGGTTTAGGTCAGGGGGTCATTTGTGCTTATTTTTCCTCTCTCTTAAATTTCTCTCTCTAAAATTCTCTCAAATTTTTTTGGCTTTGAAGGTGAAGTTAATCAATTGTATGTAACTTGTACGTCCTTTGATTCTCCCTCTTCATCCAAATTAAAATTGCTTGTAATTTTTTAGATAGAATTAAGAGATTCTTCGACCCCTTCTCTCACTCACTCTCATATTCTCTGCATTGTTTTTCTTCTAAGTGGATGATGTTCTTTGCTCGTGTGATGCAAATAATTTGTTGTAGCAGCCCTCTCATGGATATTCTCGGAAGCAGTAGCTCGCACTTGATGCGTGAAGAAATCTTTGGAAATTTATGGGGAGCAAAATCACGATTTTTTGCAAAACATAACAAGGAATTCAGCAAGCTTAGTGAGGTTTGCAGACGTGGTAGTGAGGTATGCTTTGAGCCTCACGGCTAGATGCTTTCTTCTAGCACTTGGAAGCTGGTTGATTTTTTTGCTTGGTGCTTGGGCTCTCTCCGCCTGTGTTCCTAGCAAGAGGTCTGCGTTCCAAGCTTGAAGATGATGACGTGGATTCTAGCAACATAGGCTTTTCTTGGCGTGTTTGAGTTTACTGTCTGAGACATGGCAGCTTGGTCTTTCACGTGACATACGCAGAAGCTTGACAATACATGACAAGCGCAGGTGTTGGGGCAGTGCGCCATCATAGCTGGCAACTTGCGAGCTGGCAGCTTGCTGCGTGATGGGCCCCTCATCGTGTCCTGATTTTGCGCGTGTGATCAGGTTTCTTGGACGCACATGGTAGGCGTGCTTGAGATGAGACAAAATGGCATGGGCAGTGAGCTTGACTCACGTGAGCCATCAATAAATACGTTTCTTTAATTGGCGAGTGGGCCATAAAAACATTTGTTCGGTTTCAGTTTAGATGGACGGTTTTTGCGTCAATGGGCCTTACTCTTTCAAGCTCGTTTTGCACTTAGTGGCTTTTGGAGGCATGGCAATCAATACCATGCATGCGTTTGAATTCATAGGCAGTGAGTGGGCTGATGACAGTTTAAGTAGTCTAGTGACAGGCGCAATTCACAAGGTGGTAGTGGGCTTTTCATTTTGCTCAGCTTCACGTGATCCTTTTCACGTGTAGCAGCTTTGAATGGTCAATAACATTGAGCAGTTAACATTGGGCTGTGTATTTTGAGCTGCTTTGGGATGCGGATTGGGCTGAATTTTTCGTGGCAGTCTTTATTTTTGGTAAATTGGCCATTTTCAATTTTTACATTTGGAGTGGGTGTTTGGAGAGAAGTTTCTCTCTCCCACACGAGCTTTCAGCATGGCGTGCTCGATCTTAGCATGTGGAGTGCGCGTTTGGGCCATCACGTGGGCTTTGATCGCTTATGGACCCTCTACAAAATTTGGTTTCAGATTTTCGCATGTATGGGCTGGTTATTAGGGGATTTTATTCTCCAACAAATTAATGTGCTCTCTAATTTGTATGCCCTTTTGGGCTTTTTCTCAAAATGGGCCTGCGTGCCCTCTTTACTTTTACTTGCTTTATGGGCTATGTTTTTAATTTAACTTTGGTAGTTGTCCATGTTAGGCTTTATGCCATAAATTGGGGAATGCCCCTTAATTTTTGTAATTTATTTACGATTTGGAATACACTACTTAAATTTTCCAAAAAAAGTTTAGGGTTTAGGGTTTAGGGTTTGGGTTTAGGGGGAATTCATTTGGCTCATTTTTTTCTCTTTCTAAATTTTTCTCTCTCTAAATTCTCTCAATTCTTTTTTCCTCCCTTTGGCTCCCTCTCCTCGCCCCATGGAGACTAAGCCTCCTGATTCCAATGATCGCTCATGGGCCGAAAGAGTTAGAGTTTCAAGTGCCAGCAACCGATTTGCTTTAAAGAATGTAGATCATGTCCTGATCGGTGATATCCCGGCTGTTAAGGTTCCTGATGAACTGACCAACTCCTCTACCTCAAAATGGGACCGCTGCTTAGTGGGATACTTCCCTGGCTCTCCAATGCCTTTTCATGCGGTGAAATCTATTGCTTTGAGAGTTTGGAGTGGCTTTGGGCTTGAGCATGTATTTTCTTCGGATGGCTTCTTCGTGTTCAGATTCCGAGATGAAGATGGCCTCCACGCAGTCCTCCAGGCAGGCCCTTGGATGTTTGGTGGGAAAGCATTCATCCTCCAACGTTGGAGTGCTTCCTTTGTCTTCAACAGAAATGGTATAAAAAAGGTCCCAGTTTGGGCCAAGCTTCATGGCTTACCCCTCCCCCTTTGGTCTGAGGAAGGCCTTAGTTTCGTTGCTAGCATTGTTGGCAAACCAGTCGCTTGTGACAAAGCTACTCATGAAGGCACAAGACTCGCCTATGCCAGAGTCTGTGTTGAAATCACAGCCGCTAAAGCTCCTGTCCATTCTTTCGACCTAGTTACAAGCCTTACGGATGAACCTATTAGGGTTACAGTGGAGTATGAATGGAAGCCAAAAAGGTGCACCATCTGCCATGTTTTCGGCCATAACTGTGCTGATAAGTTGGAAGGAAAGAAGAAGGTTGAAGATGATCAGAAGTTGGCAGGTGGAGAAGAAGGGCAAAAAGGTAATGTTATGACTAAATGGGTTACAGCTGGCCCCAAAAAGCCTAGCAGCTCTCAACCCCCAAAGCAAGGAAAGCTGTCACTAGTTTGCATAGAACAATGCCCTAACCTTGGACATGCTTTTGCTCCAAGTCCTGTCACTGTCACCGATAAACAACAACTGCCCACTCCTGTCAATGCTGACATTGCTCCCTGCCCCTCTCCTATTTCGGGAAACCTAGCAATGGTTTCATATGTTGGAACTAATTCCCAAGAGACTTCAGAACCTGTAGCCTCCCCTCCCAAGTCTGTAGAGCATTTCCCAGCTTTTGAAGTCTGCCAGCTAAACAAAGAAGCCTCCGCTGCCGTGTCTTATGAATCCCAAACTCTTGGTATTGTCAGCGAAGCCAACCTTGGGCAGTGCTCTTCTGCCACGATAAAAGCTGTTCCTTTGGACCTAGCTCTGATTGCTAGCCCCTGCAGCTCAGGCTCTTCTTCCCGAGTTGCCCCCCAGTCACGTGCAGGAATGAGGAAAAAGAAGAAAGGGCGTAATGCCCATTACTGATTTGCCCTCCCCCCTCTCTCTTTCCTCCATCCATGATAGGTTGCTGGAATACTAGGGGTTTAAACAACCCTAATTCTATTTTTGCAGTAAAAAAACTGATCTCTCTCTTCTCTTTGAACCTTATAGGCTTGCTTGAAACCAAGGTTAACCATAATAACCTCCTGCACGTCTCTTCCCAAATCAACCACTCTTGGTCCTCTATCTCAAATGTGTCCCCTACCTCGTCGTGCCGTATCCTGGTGACTTGGACCCTTCTGTTTATCATCTGATAAGCCACTCAGCTTCCCCCCAAGTTGTTACTTGTATTTTCAAGCACCTCATCAATAACACCCCTATTAGTGTCTCCTTTGTTTATGCTTTCAACGATCCCTCCTCCAGAATCCCTTATGGAGCTCACTTGCTCAGTCCTCTGCTGATAACAACTCCCTTCCCTGGGTGATTCTAGGCGACTTCAACTCCATTCTTAACTCCTCTGATAGAGCCGGTGGCTCTCAAGACTGGCCGACTCATATGGAGGATTTTGGTAATTGCCTTCAAGAAGCTCACCTTGCAGTCCTCCCCTACAAAGGGCTCAAATACTCCTGGCATAATGGTCGTCATGATAACTCCTCCATATTAAGGAAGATTGATTGGGTCCTTGGTAATGAAAAATGGTTGAAGTCTTACCCTGGCACTTTGGCTGAGTTTCTCCCTAGAGAATATTCTGATCACAGCCCCATGATCCTTCACTTTGGTCATCAGCCTCAAAGATTCAAAAGTAACTTTAAGTTTCTTAACCTTTGGACTGACCATGATCTCTTCATGCAAACGGTTCAATCCTCATGGAATGCTTGTGTTCATGGTAACCCTATTTTCGTTTTAACCTCTAAGCTTCAAAGACTGAAAGCCAGTTTAAAGGCGTTTAATGCTGCCCATTTTGCCAACATTTCTAATCGGTGTTCTGAAGCTAGATACTCCTGGCACTCAGCCCAAGCAGATTTGGATAATAACCCTAATGATCAAGAGTACCTCTCTAGTGAAAGATTGGCAGCTAGAACCTTCTTTAGCCTCTCCAAGGCTGAGGAAACTTTCTACAAACAAAGATCTAAAATCCAATGGCTTAATCTTGGAGATTCAAATACCAAATTCTTTTTCAGGTCTTTGCTTCATCGAAACTCCAGAAACCAGCTCCTCTGGCTCCAAGATTCTGATGGTCGATCCCTCACTGACAAAAAAGACATTAGCACCCTGGCTGTCGAGTATTATAAAGGCCTGCTTTCCCCCCCTTTGTCAAACGCCAAGCAAACTCCTGATTATCACTTCTCAAACCATCTCCCCCCGGCTGTTTCAGTCTCCCTGATTGCTCCCATTTCTGACGATGAGATAATCCTTGCTCTCCATTCCATCCCAGACTTTAAATCCCCAGGCCCTGACGGGTACACTTCCCTCTTCTTTAAATCTGCTTGGAAAGTTGTTGGCCATGATTTCCTCCGAGCAGCCCATTACTTCTTCTCCTCCGGCTTTCTCCCTAAATGTGCTAATGCTACAGCTTTATCGTTAGTGCCTAAAGTTGAAAGACCTACCAACTTGGATGACTATCGCCCTATTTCTTGCTGCAATGTTTTTTACAAATGCATTTCAAAGGTCATCAGTGGAAGACTCAAATCTGTCCTTCCTGATATTATTAGTCATGCTCAGAGTGCTTTTGTGCCGGGAAGGTTGATTTCTGATAATATCTTGCTCTCCCAAGAGCTCATGCGCAACTACCACTTGAAAGGCTCGCCAAGGTGTGCCATGAAAATCGACATTAGGAAGGCTTTTGATACCATCCGCTGGGATTATATTTACCATGGTCTTCGAGTTATGGGCTTCCCCAAGAAAATGATTGATTGGATCAGTAGCTGCATCTCTTCAGCTCATTTTTCAGTCAATATTAATGGTGAGCTCCATGGTTTTTTCAATTCTTCTAGAGGTCTTAGACAAGGGGATCCTCTTTCCCCCTACCTTTTTGTTATTGCCATGGAGGGTCTAAACGGCATCCTCTCTAAAACTAGCCACAACCCAGATTTCAGCTTCCACTGGCGATGTAAAGAGGACAAAATTACCCACTTGAGTTTTGCTGATGACCTGATGCTTTTTTGTAAAGCTGATATTCCTTCTGTTTGCGCTTTGAAAGCTGCTCTCCAAGAATTCTTTGACCACTCCGGCCTCAACCCTAACCCCAACAAGAGCCGCATCTTTGTCTCTGGAGTGCAAGATCATGTCATTACTCAGATCTCGGAAGCCGCTGGTTTCACTCTTGGCAGCCTCCCCATTAAATATCTTGGAGTCCCCCTTATCACCACCCGCCTCAAGCATAGAGATTGTCTGCCCCTAGTAGAAAGGATTCTCTCCCGAATTAAATTATGGACTGCTGCTTCTCTCTCCTTCGCAGGCCGTTTACAGCTCATAAAGTCTGTGCTCTTTGCCATTCAAAATTTTTGGTCTTCAATGTTCCTTCTCCCCCTATCCACTGCCAAAAAGATGGAAAGCATGCTTTCAGCCTTTCTCTGGAAGGGGTGCTCTCTTGCCACCTCGGGTGCAAAAATTGCTTGGTCTAGCCTTTGTCTCCCCAAAGAGGAAGGCGGGCTAGGAATCTTTAGAGTTAAGGATTGGAATAGAGCAGCCATAGTGAAACACATCTGGAGGCTTCTCACTGTTAAGGATTCTCTTTGGTCGTCTTGGATCCATAATAATATCCTCAAAGGTAATTCTTTCTGGTATGTTAAACCTAACAGTAACTCTTCTTGGTTTGGAGGAAGATCCTGCATCTCAGAACGCACTGCAGACGGCTCATCTCTCATCGTATTGGTGACGGAAAGGACACTGCTCTCTGGACAGACTTTTGGTTACCAAATGGTCCGATCTGCAATCACTTCTCAGCTAGAACCATTGCTTCCTCGGGTTTTCAAATGGATGCAAGGGTGTCCGAAATTATTATAGATGGCCGGTGGAATTTCCCTGATAACAGCTCTGATCTCTTCAGATTATGGTCCTCAATTACTTTCCAGCCTAGAATCAATGTTCAGGACTCTCTGTTATGGAAGGGCAGCACCTCCTTCTCCATTCATTCTGCTTGGGAAACATTTCGCCCTAGGGGAACGGTTAGTGAAGCCCATAATATTATCTGGTTTGCTGGTCATATTCCTAGACACTCATTTATTCTCTGGCTTGCTTGTTCTAACAAGCTGAGGACGGCAGATAGATTGGCAAACCTTAATATTATTACCTCAGAAGTGTGCGTCCTTTGCAAGGGAGCTTGTGAATCCCACTCCCATCTTTTCTTCCAATGCCCCTTTGCTTTGTCTGCTTGGAACTCGGTAACGGGGAAAACTCCCATTCAATGGCCTTCAAACTCTCTCCAAAAGATCAGTAGCTGGGCGAGCTCTCATACTAGTACAAAAGGTAACTCAATGCACACCGTGGGTCGGTTAACCATCGGCAGCTACTGTTTATGCTATTTGGTTTGAGAGAAATAACCGTATCTTCAATAACAAGGCCAGAACTTGCAAAGAAGTCACAAAGGAAATTATTGATCAGATTCGAGAGCGCCTTAGGTTCTTGCAATCCTCCTACAAATGGAAACTGCCAGTTGAGATTCTCTACTCCTGGAACTTATCTTCGAATTAGCTTGATTCTTTTTGTTTGTGCATGGCAGCGCTTGGTCTGTTTCACGCATGAACGAATCATTTTCATGTAATCGCTAGTTCTGGTTGGGCTTTCGTTTGTTCCTCTTGGGCCTTGTTTAGCCCTTTCGCTCTAGTCTCATTTTTGTGTTTTGTTTTTTTCTCTTGCTGCCAATCTCTAAGGCCTGTTTATTTGTTGTATCTTTGGGGGTTTTACCCTGCCACCTCTTGTAATTATTTTTCTTTGATCTATATACTTAACTTTTACAAAAAAAAAAAAAAAAAAAAAAAAAAAAAAAAAAAAAAAAAAAGTTTAGGGTTTAGGGGGGGTAGGGTTTAGGGGTCATTTGTGTTAATTTTTTCTCTCTCTTGATTTCTCACTCTAAAATTCTCTCTAATTTTTTGGTTTGAAAGTGATGTTCATCAACTGCGATTGTGTTTTCCATATCCTTTTGATCTTCATTTTCATCCAAATTAAAGTTTTTTTGTAATTTTTTTGATAGAAAATAGAGAAATTTCGCGCCCCCTCTCACACTTATTTTTCGGTGCTGTTGCCGATATGGGTTTTGTACTCGGCACTTTCGACTCTTCAAGCCGATGTGGGATTCCTCTTGGATGGAAGCACTGGTTTGCTTGAGATAGGCACCGGTTCTGCGTGCGTTAGTGGTCTCTTCCATGGGCCTCGAGCTAGCGAACAATAGCTATGAACAGTAGGTTCTTCACCTTGGTTGTTCGTTCTCAGACTTCCGAGAACAGAGCATTTGAGCTGTTTTCGTGAGCTTGTCTGGGGCGAGTTTCTTGGTTCATATTTTGATGGCGTTGATTTCATGCTATTCGTGTGTGGATTTGTGTGGCTTGAAGATGGCTTTCGTGGCTGTATGCGTCCAGCGCATGCATTTTGGGAGCACTAGTGCTCCTTCACGTGGGCCAACTTGGATTTGTGGTTTTTAGGAGCTTGTTTTTGGCGTATGGGCCGTCCTAGGGGAGCAGCACCATGCATGGCCTGGACGTGCTTGCTGCTCTCGTCTCTAAGGTTGAAGATGAAGACGACGTGGCTGGGGACAATTTCGGGTTTTTCTCTTCATGGCGAGGAGGACACTTTAGGTTTTGGACCACGTGCTACGGCCAGGCTCAAAGGTTGACCGTGGACTCGGCGCAAGACTCCAAGTGCTTGCGTGTGGCAGCTAGTTAGCAGTGTTGCATCATGG